>VCJN01003263.1:0-68545 GCA_006384855.1 Tetraselmis striata | reverse complement strand
GCGCCCATGTCCGCTTAACCACATCCCGAAGCTCGACGCTCATTGGCCGCTGATCCAGCCTGGCACCTCACCTTTATTAAATCACAAAACCAACCGTGACTACCGTGTATTAATGCATTTTTGCAGCCTTTGTTGTGTATCGACCAGTACCGTACTGCCCCGCCTGCTCGTCATCATTTTGTTTTTTCCCGCCCCCGGGACAGGACTGGCACCAGTGAAACCCTTGCAGCGTCTCTACGGCGGCCGTTTGGGCAGCCATCCAGCTACGGAAAGCCCTGGGTAGGCGACGCTCCGTTATAGTCATCAAGCAAATTGCCGAAGCATTCTGCAAGACTACTTAAAGGCCAGTGATGGAAGGCCAGTGATCGAAAACACTGTTGGATCACCGTCTAAAACACTGCCATCAAAATACCCGGCACTGACCACGAAGGGTCTGCTCGTCATGATCACTTGTCATCACGCGCTTATCTTCCGCGCGTACTCGTGAGGAGGCGCGCGCCTAATAGCAGATATGAAGGGCGGCGATTCCCGTGAAGTACAGTGACTCGTGTACTCGTGTCGTTTTTTTCTTGTTTTTTTTCCCTCCCGGGACAGGACTGGCACCAGTGAAACCCTTGCAGCGTCTCTACGACGGCCGTTTAGGCAGCAATCCAGTTACGGAAAGCCCTGGGTAGGCGACGCTCCGTTATAGTCATCAAGCAAATTGCCGAAGCATTTCGCAAGACTAATTAGAGGCCGATGACGGAATTTCCAACACTGTTGGATCACCGTCTAAAACACTGCCATCAAAATACCCGGCACTGACCACGAAAGGTCCGCCCTACCCGTTTGGGCGTCGGCCCATTCGAGTAATGCGAGTTGGGGCAAGCCCCAATCCGCGGAGCAAAGCATTTCGGGAGTGCGATACATGTGCAACAAAAAAGGCAATGTGAGGGAGGGCCCGACGCCATAGCTGGAAAAATTTCCCATTCCCAGTAAAATCCAGGGCGCCGTGAAGGGAGGAAGGGAGGACCCAGCCCAAAATAAAGGCAGTTAAGTCCTCAGGCGTTGACGCACTAACCTGACTACTAATAAAATCCATGAACTCCGGAACTAACAACCCAAAATTATGACGGTGGTACCCCCACCGCGGGCACTCCACCAACATATGTTCGATAGTCTCAGATTCACCTCCGCCACATGCAGGGCAGTGTTCAAGGAACCGCTCAGGCATGGCATGAATCCGGGCCAATCGGCGGGCAGTGGGAAATACTCGGGTGCGTAATTGTATCATAATGTGCAACCCGGCCACAACCCCCGCAGGAACACCCACACCGTACTGTGGCAACGGGTTTGACGCATAGGACGCCTGTACATATATACCCCAGGTGTTATTGCGTGCTAACGATACCGACGATTCGTAACGCGCCCACACCGATGCCTTTACTAGTTTAGCGGCATCGCGCGCGGCTAGTGACCTCCACTCAAGTGGAAGGTGCGCCTCCTCAGCTAGCCCTACGTTCGCCCTAGCTAGTCAATCTAACCACCGCACAGTCCCCGACGTCCACGTGTTAGGGCGCGCCCGACTTGGCTGATCTACTAAATGGGTTATACATGTATTCAAGTCGGATGCTTTAAGGAACGCCCGAGCCCGTGCCGCAGCGGCCGTAGCCTCTATGGGCGCAATATCCAATTCCCGCATCATAGGTGCAGTGGCCACCCCAAGGGAGTTTTTACCTACCCCAATGAGTCAACGCAAGCACTGATTGAGTACGGTTTGTAATTTATTTGCGCCGCTAGTTCTATCCATGCCCCATACTTCACACCCATAAGTTAAAACCGGCAGTACACACGTTTAAAAAACCGACACACGCACATTAATAGGGATTATGTCCCGTCCACCGACTAATACCGAATCGAGCGCCTCAATAGCGCGTTTACCCTTCTTAACCCGGTCGTCTACTATGTGTTGCATACCTAAATCCGACTAAATGACCGTACCCAAGTACCTATATTCATTTACAACCGGTACCCGTTCCCCCTCAAGCTGCCATCGGGCAGCTTGTTCGCGTAACGCGGTCTCGTCGGAATATCGGCCTAATGCCATCACCCCACACTTAAGTACCCCAAACCCCATAAAATGATCCCCCGCCCACTGCGAGAAGTGGGCGAACATGGCATGCAGGTTATCGAACGAGCCTGTGATACCAACAGCGTCGTCCGCGTATAACTGACCTGGCACCCTTAGTGGTTGCCTTGCCGCTAATGTGTCAGTGCACCCTGGTACATCACATCCTAGATGTTCTACCCCATCGAATATATCGTTAATAAATATGTTAAATAGGATGGGGGAAGCGGGGCATCCCTGTCGGAGGCCACGCTCTATGGGTATGGGGTCTGATAGTGTTCCCGGGGCCACCCCTGTCTTGACCCGTACCATACTATCCATGTATAAAGTTTTAATGAAGGTAAGCATGTGACCCGAAACTCCTATGGCTTGTAGTTTTAGGAATAAAAGCTCATGAGGTACGGTAACATATGCCTTCCTAAAGTCAATAAAACCCGCGTACGTGGGTAGACCTGCCGCTTGGCGACGAGCCGCGATATCGAACAAGCTGGCGACTTGCATGGGGCCCTCCTCATTCCGCATAAAACCCGCTTGCCAACGGCGGATTATCCCTTTAGCTTGGCAGACGTCTTGCAAGCGTTGGGAAATGACGGTCATAAGGAGTTTCATAGCGGCACCCATAATCGAAATACCCCTAAAATTGTCCATAACGGTCGCGTCGCCTTTCTTGGGCACCGATACTATGGCCGAGCTACGCCACTGCTGGGGGGATATAGTTCTTAGTCCATACCCGGTTAATTAAGGCCAGCAATGCCTTGCCAAAATGGCTATTCGGGGCGTATATCGCCAATTTTAAAGCCTCTGCAGTGATCCCATCCTGCCCCTGGGCCTTATTATTTTTTAAACGCCTAAGAGCCTTGACTAGTTCCTCCCATGTTATATGCCCATTAATCCCGTTTAGTGCGGGGGCAATGGGTGGGGATGTACCGTGGCGGTGTTCCCACGCCGCACGGTATATCGCAACCCGTTGTGCTAGGGGGTGGGTGTCACGCAGCAGCTCCCGATAGTGCCGCGCCCATCACGTACGCATTGATTTCGCCCGGCTCGGTATGAAGTACCCCCGATACCGGATCGCGTACTGGCTGGTCGTTCGCGCCCTCGAATGAACCCTGCCCCTTACGGAGAGAGCGCGCCCACTTCCAGAACTCCCGTCTCCCACCAGCCTTCTTAAAATCCTGAACCGCTTTTAGCACGGCCCGCTCCCTCTGGTGGCGGCGGTTATTACGTACTAGTGCCGGACCCTATGCCGTGCAGCCGCATAATGTGCCGACGCTAGAGCGGCATCCCGAGGGCCCCTAGTCCCCCGGCACGCCATAAAGGCCATGCGCCGACGATTAATCGCACCTAGGATAGACCGTTGGAGCGGCGGCCCTAGGCCACGACGCCTGGGCTTGGTAACAACCCCTACCCCACGCGCCGCCGACCATATTGCCTGGATAAAGTGGTCGGCGCCGGTGTCTAGGGATCCCCCCCCTCCCGAGGGCCCGTCGTCTACAGGTGGATCATCTAGAGGGGTGAGCACCGCGAACGGATTAGCGGTGACAAAATCGTGGAACGGCTTGGGCCATTCAGAGGGAGAGTCACCGTGGGCCGGTTTGGGAATGGACCTTGCAGACAGGCGTTCATGCAGGGGAGGTGGACAGGCATCCTCACGGATGGCGCCCATGGGGAAAGAAGACATGACATGGAAGTGATCGGAGGTGTCCCAAGAGTAGTCCACCCATGCCGAGGGCGAGAGAGGGGGAGGAGGGCCTATGGTGGGAGGCCATGCGATGAAGTGGTCGAGAACGCGGCAGCTGCCCCTCCGGCAAGTACCCCGTTCGCGCGCCGATGCATCCCGCGGCCACATGGGCTTACCGCCGGGAAGGCACCGCCAACGCCTGAGTAGAGCCGTCAACTCCCTTTCATCCATGTTCCAATCCCCCCCCCCCCACCACGATCATATCCCTCGGATAACTCGTACGAAGCCGCGCCAACTCTTCGCGCAGGCGGTCCCGATACGGTTCCCCCTGTGAGCCGGTGGGCAAATAGGCCGAGATAAATATAGTGGCCGCGGAGTCACTGCAACCTTCCCCCACCCGGACACAGGTCCAACATGGGTGGGGCGCGCCGACTGCCCGCGCCCGGTACGGCGACCGGACTAACACACAACACCCACGTTCCGATGCAACGCGGTCCCCGAACGAATAGTAGTCAGAGTACCCATTAAAACGCACTCGCATATCGGTCGCCCTGACTGTAGTCTCCTGAATGAGCAGAACATCTACAGATCGCTCGATCAGCAACGCGCCAACATCCTCCACCTTAGAAGACAACCCATTCACATTAAGCGTCGCAACGCACAGGTGGGCGGGCATGGGAGGGAGGGGAAAGGGCAAGGGGTGGGAGGGAGGGGGAGGGCGGGCGGCGTGGCGATCCCAGTACGAGCGGTGTTCCCGCAAGTACCACCCCCACCGGCATGCAAAACGTTGTAAACGCTCGCGGACATGCGCACCCTGCCCTTGGGTATAATACACATCAAAGCGCACTAGCCCATCCCGCTGCAACACACGATCGATCTTCGGAATGGCCGAGGGCCGGCCATTAAACGCCCGATCGGCGCGGCTCCAAAAGGCAGGTAGTGGCGACGGGTCCCCCCAACAACACACACGACGCAGGGACGCCCCAGCGCCCTCAGCCAAGTGCCCAACCGTCCAAGGGCGAACCCCCGTCACTATGACGGCTGCACCCGGTGGCGCGCGGTTGCCCATATCGGGGCCAACCCTACCGGAGCTACGGTTATGTTATACCAGGCGGGAAAATTCGGTAATGCGGTAGGGTCCTGGCAAACATTCCCTAGCGCGAGGTACAAGGGTTACGGATCCCCGAGTCGCCGGCCGGACTTTGTGTCGGCCGGGCTCGTGTCGTACTTTGTGCACTCGTGACTACCGAGTACCCGCTACTCGCTATAGTACTTTCATGCATGGCTCCGCTGCCGTACTCATCCTTACCGCCAAGTTTAAAGTACTGTGACGCCTAAAGTTAGACGCGATATATACAGGCGACTACTCGCGCCTGGTAGTCGTTAAACGCGGTTAAGCGGACCCCGTTTCGACGAGTGAGGGTCGTATCTTATCCATGAAAAACGAGATAAGTAGCGACCTTGCGGAGGGGCGATAAACCGCCGGCGCAAGTTGTTCAGGGGTGGCTGCCTGACGGGGCGGCGGGCGCGCGGGCGGCGGTTCGCCCGCCCGTTCAAAATGGCGCGTGCACAGGTTGGATCGCGCACTCAGTATCCTTATTACTCCGAGCCCGCCTTGCCCCCTTTCCCCCCTCCAGCGCCGGCCCCAACCGCCGAGGCGGTCTCGACTGCGGGACGTCATGCTCGACGGCCAGCCAGCCGCGGCGGCTTTCGCTCCGGATGGCGCCAATGCTGCACAGGACGGGGGCCGCCCGGCGCACCGTGGCGCTGCCGGCCTACATGCACCCGCTCCCAACGCGGTGCTGCCTCCAGAGGACACTGCCTACATGGTCGACCTGCATGGGCAGGTTTTCAACGCCAAGCTCCGGGAGTATATGGCCAACACTAGTATTCGAGTCGGAGTACGCACAAGCTCTGGAGTGCTTGCGCATACACGACACCTTTGAGGCAGGATCGGAGGCAAGCCGCCGACGTCACCCCGCCGCCGCCGCCGCCGAGGAGCCGCCGCGGCCGCCGTCCGCCATTCGCCCCTACTCCATGTTGCCCATGGGCGCTCTCGCCTTGCGATGCTGGGCTAGAACGACCCCCCCCCCCCCCCCCCCCCCCGGGGCTCTCTGTCGTTCTCCCAGCAGTCTCTCTGTCCCTCGCCTCCCTATACCGACCAACGCGCGCTCTTGGACTATGATGCCCCCGATCTCCCCCCCTGCTCCCAGCCGCCCTCTCTCGTCGTCTCCTTCCTCTATCTGTCATGATCCTTGACACGATTGAACAATGGTATGCTTTAGATATGGTCTTACTTCCCTCCTCGACGCTGTTGCTATGCTTTCAGGAAAGGAAGGCAGCCCCTACTGCGAGAAAATTCGAACTTCTCACTCGTGGCGGGGGTCAAGTATTGGTCCATCAGGGCCGGGGCCTTGCGCGAGCCTAACGCCCGAAGAGAAAGCAATATGGCTGGCGGTGGCGGCGGCTGAGGCGGAGAATGAGCATGTCCTGCCCCCCCCCCCCCCCCCCCCCCAAATCATGTAATCGCGCATGCGTACCAGCAGGAGCGCGATTGTCGTACGCTATGGTGTCACCTGCTCGAGGATGATGATACCAAGCGTTAGATGGAGCGCTGCCTTAGTGGAGTATTAGTAGTAGGTACTAGAACCTACTAGAACCATCTAGAACGCTATAGCATTTGCTATAGCAATAGTAGAAAATATTGTATCACTGTGCTGCGGACAGACGAAGGTGCTAGCAACCTGTCTGTAGTTAGTTGTGTGTTACTAAAATAGGGACGGGCCGCGGGTTAGGACCGCACACGTCGATTTTAGTATTAGTATAGTAGTTACACGCAGCACAAGTGATGGGAATTGGAATCTATACGCAGCGCACGGAATGACGGAAACCAGCGACTATAAATAGGCCGGCAAACCCACCGCCAGGCCAGCCACCCAGGTTACCGGCTTCCGGTACTGTAAGAATCCCTTTCCCCAAATCTCCGCTCATTATTCCTGGCCGTGTGGAATAACGATCCAATGGGCCCTCGACTCAGCTCCTGCTTTAGGACTATCTATGGCTAGACGTCTATTCGGCCTAAGTCCTAAAGGGGGCTGTAACATTTTGTGTGTGTTTGGGGGGGGGGGGGGGGTGTTATACTCCATTTCCCTTTAGCCATAATGTTCTGCTATACTAGCAGGTATAACTCCCCGCAAAGGTAGTACGACTACGCATCCGCGGAGTCGCTGTACATATTAGTATTGCGGGCGTAAATATTAGTAGTATAAGGCTGAAGACTGTTCTGGAATTCTCTAGAGTTCTCTGACTCAAGCCTTACGTGGCTAACACAGCACGGGTATCCCATGACACCCGGCTAACATAGCACAGGTATGACTATGACCTCGGCGGGTATAAATACCGCCTCGGACAAGTCTACTAGGTAGAATTCAGAGACAGAACAATAACCCAGGAACCCCTGTAACCTGAAGAGATTGGCCATACTTTCTAAATCCTTCCGCTGCATCCTAAAGGGCCTAAAGAACAGGCTTAAGCTAGAGCCTAACACTTGGTTTCGGAGCTTAGACAGCGGTAAGCGACGTAAAGATGGCTACACCAGGAGAGACACCACATGAGGACAGCGGAAGCTTTCCGGTAGCGGCCACTGCCGGCGAAGCACAGCCGATTCCGCTCGAAGGAGGTCAAGAGGGCACGCAACCGACCCTCGCAACCATGATGAGCATGCTTCAACGACTAGCCGACCGAGTCGAGACTATGTCGACGGAGCAAGCGAAGATGCAAGAAGTAGCGCAAGCTACGACGGCGGCAACGGCGGAGATTCGCCGCTTGGACGAGTACGCGCGACAAGGCTTTAGTCATTTCGACGACCGAGTGAACCGGAGCCGAGTTGTAGAGCAGCAGATGCGAGACCAGCTTCGTTCTGCCCGGACCAGCGACATGCATGGACTAATGCCGAGCGATGTGAAACCAGCGAAGATCGAGAAGCTATCGACTACGAATATCGACGAGCTACGGAACTGGTTTCGTCATGCACGGGGTTACCTGAAATATCACAATGTAAACCCGGAGGAACCTCGTAGCGTGTACTGGGCATCTGGCTATTTTCACGGACCTGTATCCAAGTGGTGGTATGCGCAAGTGGCGAGTACGCACGACGAAATTGGCGGCGGTTTTACCGGTATTACGCACATGGAGGCGGCACTAATCACCGAATTCTGTGGACGTACACCGGCGAAGCAAGCTCGTATCAATCTGGATCGCGCGACACAGCGGACTATTGTACAAAAGTACGCGAATTATTTCCGCGAGCAACTAATGGAGTTACCCCATCGTCACGAGGAAGATAATGTACATGACTTCCAGCGCGGACTGAAACCCCATCTTCGAAAGGAAGTTGCCCTGAAAAACCCTAAGACCCTGGCAGAAGCTGTACATGCAGCCATGGCTGTTGAAGGTGCGGAGCGGGAGACAGATGTACACCGCGAGATCCGTCGCGAGCGCCTGAACATCATGGACGACGATGGCGACGACGACGAGCAGTACTACAGCAGTGCTGAGGGTGAGGCTACAGAACAAGAAGACGACCTGTTGATGGCGCGGCGATTGACCGAGGAGGAGCTTGAGAGATTTAAGAAGGAAGGTCGCTGCTTTATCTGCAGGGCGAAAGGTCATGTTGCGTCCGCGTGCCCGAGCAAGAAGAAGAAGATTTCTGATTATCGACCCAGAAAGACCCGGCCGGGAAACTAAGACGTGAGTCGGCCCCGCGCGGCCAGCGACAGGGTGAAGGACTGTCCCCTAAAGCGGCTCGCGAGACTACAGAAGTACAGCCCTCGTATCCTCGAACGACACTGAGGCCTGATTTCCTCCACAAGGATTTCGGCGACTGGATGGTACATCGCGAATTATTTCACGAGTACACGAAGAAATACGGACCCTGCGACATGGACGGAGCTTGCGATAATGACGGCCTGAATTCTCAAGTTTCTGGTAGTTTTTGCTGTCCGACGCGCCCATTTCAGGAACAGGCTCTCGGAGAATATCGGCGTATTTGGCTAAATGCCCCGTATGACCGAATTGAAGAATTTTTGGGCCACTACCTTCGTCAGAAGTGATTGCATCCGCATCTACGAGCATTTATTGTGGTCCCAAAATGGTCGCGTAAGCCGTGGTTTCGACTACTTAGAAATTTTCGCCTGGTGGATGAGTTGCCAGCGGAGACTTCTGTGTTTACGTGTCCAACGAACGATGGCATAGAAGGTGCGAGACAAGATGTTGGCCCCACTCGATGGGCGACACAGATCTACGCTGACGAGTGGACGCACTCGAAGGTTCTAGTAGCCGATGGAAGACGAGTGCTTCTGACTGTAGAAGACAGCGGACTGATTTGGTTTCCAGAAGGCAAGCGCGGCGACACGGACGCGACGCCGGAGACAACAGCAGTACGACGATTACTCGAGCAAACTGGGTACCGGGTACAGGAGAGCAATCTACGGTACCTCGGCACTCAGCGGACGGGAGACAACCGGTGTCCTGTATACCTGTATCGCGCTCGTCGTAATACTGTGCCTGCGAAGACCCCTTTGAACCGTGCACTATGGACAACCTGGAAGAAATTATTGGAGGCACGTAGTACGGGGTATCTGGAGACGGAGACAGTACGCTACCCACTACGGTACGAAAGCTTTGGCGAACAAATTGATGAATATGTCAACCGTAACGTCCGACTACCTGGCGAAGACTCCACATCGCGTTTGTGCAACGTATCTTCACCGAGTGGTACCCGACTACTGACTATTACTGGCGAATTGCGAGGACGACACTGTAAAATACTGGTGGACTCTGGTGCAACCGAAAACTTTGCGAGTACTGAATGGGTACAATTGCATCAGTGCCCTACAGTATCCGGAGGAAAACACCGTATAAAACTGGCGAACGGCAGTATGAGTACCAGTACCAAACGGCTGAGGAGCGAAGTGCTTACCGTAGGAGCTTTCGACTATAAATTGGACGCTATAGTTACAGACCTGGAGAAATTCGACATTATTCTCGGACAACCTTGGCTGGAAACAGTTAATCCTGACATTGACTGGACTGCTAAAATTATCAAACACCGGAAGACTGGACAACACATTGCTACAGCGGAACAGTATACAGTACCTACGACGGTTTACCATCTGGACGCGGCTAAGATGGCGAAGGAGCTTGAGGAAGAGTCGCGGCGAGGAACTGTTTGTTGTTGCGGTACGCGAGGTGTTCGATGCGGTAGCTGAGCTGCGCACGGACCAGTCGACCGAGTGGACCGAGGAGCTCAAGGAGTCCCTTATGGAGTTTGCAGACAGCATCGCGGAGCCTACTGACCTGCCACCGGAGCGCGAGTTCGACTTTGAGATCAACCTGGAGAGTGATGAACCCCCCAAGGAACGAACGTACCGTATGTCACCAGCGGAGTTGCAGGAGGTACGGTCACAACTGGAGGAATTGTTGGCAAAAGGGTGGATTCGTCCGTCCAAGTCAAACTACGGCGCCCCAATTTTATTTGTGCGTAAGAAAGACGGCACTCTGCGTATGTGTGTGGACTACCGTAAATTGAATGACCTTACGAAGAAAGACCGGACCCCGCTTCCTCGTATCGACAAATTATTGGACTCATTGCATGGTGCGACTATTTTCAGTACTTTGGACCTGTATAAAGGCTACCATCAAGTACGAATTAAACCGGAAGACATCCACAAAACAGCGTTCCGGACACACTATGGACTCTACGAGTACTGTGTGTTACCTTTCGGCTTGACAAACGCCCCAGCTGGATTCCAGACCATGATGAACCGTGTTTTGAGCCCATATCTCGGCAAATTCTGCGTGGTATACCTGGACGACGTGCTGATCTACAGCAAGACAGCTCAAGAGCATCTCGAGCACATCAGATTGGTGCTACGTACGGGAGTTAGTTGCAACGACACCACTTGCATATCAAGCTGTCGAAGTGTTCGTTCGGCCGTACTAGCGTGGAGTTTTTGGGCCATATCGTCGAAGCAGGACAGATCAAGATGGACCCCCGGAAGGTGGAAGCAGTTCAACAGTGGCCCGTGCCGAAGACAGTAAAGGACGTACGAGATTTTCTCGGCCTTGCTGGCTATTACCGCAAGTTCATCCATAACTTCGCGGCTATTGCGGCGCCACTACATGACCTGACGAAGAATCAACCGGAGTTTGTGTGGACGCCTCGTGCTGATGCATCGTTTCGTGCATTAAAGGACGCAATGGTACGAGCACCTGTACTGAGTATACCGGACACATCTGCGGACGCCCGTTACACATTGTATACAGATGCTTCTGGATTTGCAGTGGGAGCTGTGCTGCTGCAAGATCAAGGCTCAGGACTTCGATCTGTCGCGTACCATGCACGCAAGATGAACAAACACGAAGTTCACTACCCGGTACATGAGCAAGAGTTGTTAGCGGTTCGTGATGCACTCATCAAGTTCCGATGCTACCTTGATGGAGCGGCGGGCTTTACGGTCATCACCGACCATGACACACTACGGCACTTCTTTCGCCAACGCGATTTGTCGACGCGGCAAGAACGATGGCTGCAAGTGTTTGCGCCTTACCAACGACATATGGACATCGTCTACAAGCGAGGAGCTGCCAATCATGCGGACGCCCTCTCTCGGCGACCCGACTTGAAGGATGCGCTACAGAAGCTAGATCTGCTGAACAACTGGTCAGAAGACGAGGCTGACTGCGAAATAAATTCAGTTTTATTTGCTATGGAGTCGCGACTACAGGCGGATAACAAGTTTTACGACGAAATCAAGACCGCATATGACTCTGACGAGTACCTGAAATCGCGGAAGGCTTTCACTGTGAGATTCAGATGTGACATACAGGTGACGAAGCACTACTACTAGCGACTATTATTTATCCGTGAAGGCTGCTGCTGGTGGCGGCACGTCCATCCAGTTACGTGCGAGTACATCCGGCGTTATTGCCGGCGGGCGATAAATCCTTTTTGTCATCATTCTGGTAGTCGTACCAGCCCGGTGAAGCGTACATGGCACTGACGTACAAGGTACAAGGTTGTCCGTGTAGTACCGGGTAGTACGCGATATATTTATTACGCCGGTACCGGGTATCTAGTACGAACCCTAGTCGTCCTGTGGATAACTACGACTATTAGTACATGGGAGCGCAAATCGCAGCCGTACGTATTTGGTAACACTGGGGAATTTGTGTACATTATAGCTAGTACTGCTGAACGGGCCTGCCAGCCGTCCGATCAAAGGTCATCAGATGGGCGGTTTGGCTGCCATGTTTTGCCAAAGAGTGCTCACGTTACATAAATATTCGCGAGGGGGAGGGCGGGGGCAGGCAGCGGTTTGCCGAAGAATGATTGAATTACAATATTCGCGACAGCTGCCATCGGGGAATGTGGCCCGGGGGGGGGGGGGGGGGTGCGGGGGCGGGGGGACCACGCCCGCCCCGCCCCCCCCCGCCCCCCCTCGCCGCCAGCCGCTCCCGCCTGGGGGGGGGGGGGGGGGGGGGTAAAGGGGGCGGGGGCTACTGCTTGTTCTTGTTCTTGCGTGCCCGGGGGACCCTCCGCTTCGACGATCTCGCTGCCTCCGCCTCCGCCTCCGCCTCCGCCTGCGCCTCCGACTCCGCCTCCGACTCCGCGACCGTCAGTTTCTTACCTCGGCGTTTCTTCACTGGCCTCTTCCGCTTCTTGTCATCCGTCAGTGTCTTCACCACCCCGGGAGGCTGTGCCGTCGACGACGCCGCCATGAGCTTCCTTACCTTCGCGTCGGGACGCCCCCTGTGCCCAGACACCCACAACAAGCCACAATCGTTTCGCCTTTAAGCGGCTGAGGATGCGGCCTCCTCGGCCACCACGAGTTGCGCCGCTGGCACTGTGGAAGCCTTGGCGTTGAGGTGGGCCTTACGGCGCTCCCGGACGAACCTGCGCGCGGCACAAGTTAGCCACGAGTGGGTGCGTGCTAATGCGGAGGATGGAGTGTTTTGTTGCGCGCCCACCTTGTCACGGGTTTCCTCATGTCTTTCTCGTCCTCCTCGATGCCGGCGGCGCGGACACGCGAGACAACAAGGCTCGCCGCCCACTTTTGCCCGGGGGGGCGAGGTCGGCCATGGCGCTGTGAGCGGTGAAGGGGGGGGGGGGGGGGCGGCCGAGGTGGAGAAACTAACACCCAGTCGACGACCGCCTTCCGCAGCAGTCAACGACACATCGGAGGCGAGGAGCAGCGCGCCACTACTATTTATATGCACGTATTGTCAAGAGCTAGTCGGTGCGGCATTGTGTCGGTGTAATTTCGCAATGTTTATTGTTGAAGTAGCACGGCGTAATAATGGATACGGCGAGTGAATCCGGGATAATGTGTGCGACGAATGTGCGCGCGCAGCGTTGTGCGGCGGTGTGCGGCGGTGTGCGGCGGTGTGCGGCGGTGTGCACCGATGTTAATATAGTGTGAATATTATATCGGCCGTAGACGATCAGGTCTGGCAGCACCGCCCGTGCTTGTAAATAAGCGACAATGGGTCTAGTCTCCCGCTAGTCTGTGCACCGCAAGTGCACTCCGCAAGCCTCGCCTCCATCCGCGTCGGAACCGGTAGTAAGTGTTGTTGTGTGCGCACATCGTGACAACATTACACGGTGGCAATTGCAATTATTAGCGGTGGATAATGTGAAGGCGTTTTCGAAATCGACAGAGAATGAGGCGGTGCTGGCGGAGTGCATTGGCGGTGCACAGAATAGCGTGTTGCTGGGGTTTTGGCTGCATCGGACGCCGTATTCCCACCCATCCGGCACGGAATGTCCGGTTTTCACACATTTGTGTGTTAATAAAGCAGTGTGAATATTACGCGTCTTTTACGCCGGGTGGATGGGCATCCGGCGTCCGATGCACCCCAATTATTTGCAGCACGCTACTCTACGCACCCCCAACGCACTCCGCAAGCCTCGCCTCCATCCGCGTCGGAACCGGTAGTAAGTGTTGTTGTGTGCGCACATCGTGACAACATTACACGGTGGCAATTGCAATTAGCAGTGGACAATGTGAAGGCGTTTTCGAAATCGACAGAGAATGTGGCGGTGCTGGCGGAGTGCATTGGCGGTGCACAGAATAGCGTGTTGCTGGGGTTTTGGCTGCATCGGACGCCGTATTCCCACCCATCCGGCACGGAATGTCCGGTTTTCACACATTTGCGTGTGAATATATATAGTGTGAATATTACGTAGGCGTCTTTTACGCTGGGTGGATGGGCATCCGGCGTCCGATGCACCCCGAATCTCACCAACACGCTACTCTACGCACCCCCAACGCATTCCGCCAGCCCCCCCTCTTTCCGCGCAGGTCCTACGTTCCATTGTATGTATATACATACGTACATGTACTGCTCCGAAACCAGCCCAAACTTAATGAGTGCACAAGTGTAAATGGGGGGGGGGGGGGGGGGGGGGGGGGGGGGGATGTGGCGGCGGGGCATCCACTCACACATACCCCGGCGATGCATGACAAATATTACATGCCGTGGCGGGTCGACGGGCCGACCCGGCGGGGGGGGGGGGGGGGGGGGGGGCGTCTATTCAACTACACGTGCGACAGTGTCGTTTCGTGGAGCAGTATATGTGCCCGGCCTCATTTATACCGCCCCCTACCTGCGCTGCATGGTCTACCCCTAAGAATTACTTAGCACAAACCGCCATTACTTAATAGGAACCTAGCACAGCCAGGCTTATATGCCCGCTTTCCCGATCAACTTCTACGCACTGTCCGTCCCTCAACCGCCGGACATGGGGGTTAAGCCGCCAGCCTCGGCAGTTGCTTAGCCAGACTTGGCATCCCGTACCGTGTCCATGGCTTCGCAGCTCTGCCGCTGGCACACGCCGAGTCCGGCGCTTGCTGCCGCGGGGTTGCGCACGCATGCACGCACGGTAATACGCCGCCGACGCCGCCACGCTTACTTCCACCACCTTCGCCAGCCGCAGCTTCGCACGCCTTTCCGCCGACATACGAAACGCACGAATCCCCCCCCGTCCCCGCGTCATGTATATTATATTCGAGGCGACTATGCGGGGCGCAGCACACGCCGCGGCGTGGGTCGGCGGAGCGACAGGCGGCGGGAGCCCTAATGGCCGGGCAGTATCCACACCCACACAGGCACCGCCGCTCACCTCCGACGCGGATGAACCGCCTCCCAAAGGAAACATGCCGGTTGGTGGTAAGCCCAGCAGGCGTGCGTGGGGTGCCGGCGCCGGTACTGGTGCGACGGAGCTGTCGCGTCAGGAACCGCACCGCATGTGGAGCAACACATGGCGGTGCCGGCCCCACCTATGTCTAGGGCCACCTCCTCACAACACCCCGCCACGACGGCGTCGGCCACCGCCGACGGCGCCGTTGCGGGGGGGGACGCCCTGCCAGGCGACGATGATGCGCCTGGTGCGCCGCGTCAGGAGGCGGAGGAGGCCGTGGTCGAGGCGACTGATCGGGCTGAGGGGGTTGTCGAGGCGAGCGAGGCTGCGCTCGCGCCACCCGCCCCGCAACCACCTGCGGGACATGCCGACTTGCTCGTCGCCATGTTGACCGGAGCACTACGAGCAGTGGCGGGAGGCGGCCACATGCACTATCATGTGCGTGTCCTGGCCGGACGCCCGTCATGCGTGGACTGCGGCCAACGGACGGACTGGGAGTGTTGCTGCGACGGCACCCCGGCTTTGTGCGGCCCCAAGTACCCATGCATGGCGACCCATCAGCGGGCAGTCCCCTGCCCGACCACGGCCACGAAGAGGGCGGAGTTCCGCCATGTCAGGGACGCGTTCCACGACGCGACTCGCGCCGCCGTGTGTGAGGCTTCCGAGAAGGCACGCGCGGCTGGTAGGGTGCGCAGGGTGAGGCGGCGGACGGCCCAGGAGCTGAAGGAGAGCGAGACATGCCGTCAGTGAGGTCGGGCGCAATGTCATTGGGTGGGGCACACGGACGTGTAACACTTGCACTTTGCGCGTACTGCTGGGTTACATCCAGGCTGCGTCACACTATGCAACCGGAAAGGCTGCGTTGCTACTGCAAACAATGCGACGCCTCACTCTGTAGCAACTGCTGCCGCGCCTATCCCACAGCCGCTGCCCCCCCCCCCCCCCCCCCCCCCCCCGCGCGGGATCCCCGCCATCAGCAGCTTGCACTTGCACTTTGCGCGTGCTGCTGGGTTACATCCAGGCGGCGTCACACCGGAAAGGCTGCGTTGCTACTGCAAACGATGCTACGCCTCACTCGGTAGCAACCGCTGCCCCGCCCATCCCACTCGGGATGCTGAGAGCAGCTAAAGGGCACCGGGGGCGGGGCAAGAGGGAGCAGGGCCAATGATTGTGGAAGAGCGGGGACCCGCTTGCATGCCATCGTATTATATCTTGCACAATATCTGTTGCTGCACTCATATCTCACATCACTAGCTTAGCTATAGTGATTCCCCCCCCCCCCCCCCCGCACCGCGTACGCACAAGCCTGGGTATACGCATCAACTGCCCGCCGGGATGAGAAACTGGTATTGGTAGTGTGTCTGTGGGGTGGAGGGGGGGGGGGCAAAAGAGCTGCCAATTGCTGCCAAGCTGGTGCGTTACATTGGGGCAGGCGCTGGGCAGACAATTGGGGCTCGCTTCAGAGCATTGTCTAGTGCCTATGCGGCTGCGCCGCCTCCGCCGCATGCAGACTCTGCGGGCTCACCAGCACCGCCACCTCAGTCATGCGGCCCTGCATCCCGCAGCCCGCCGCCGTCAGCCAGATCAGAGGTATCCAGAAGCCAGTGCTGGGGTTGTTGCGGCATGACCGCATAGTTTTCAGCGGCTGCCGTCCACAGCTTGTAATGCATCCCTTTCCGCCGATTCCGCTGTATGCGCTGTCTTGGCGCCGCGCTGCCCCGGCCGCCGCGGCTTGGCGCCGCGCTGCCCCGGCCGCCGCGGCTTGGCGCCGCGCTGCCCCGGCCGCCGCGGCTTGGCGCCGCGCTGCCCTGGCCGCCGCGCCTTGGCGCCGCGCTGCCCCGGCCGCCGCGCCTTGGCGCCGCGCTGCCCCGGCCGCCGCGCCTTGGCGCCGCGCTGCCCCGGCCGCCGCGCCTTGGCGCCGCGCTGCCCCGGCCGCCGCGCCTTGGCGCCGCGCTGCCCCGGCCGCCGCGCCTTGGCGCCGCGCTGCCCCGGCCGCCGCGCCTTGGCGCCGCGCTGCCCCGGCCGCCGGGCCTTGGCGCCGCGCTGCCCCGGCCGCCGCGCCTTGGCGCCGCGCTGCCCCGGCCGCCGCGCCTTGGCGCCGCGCGGGGTATCGAGTCCTCCCCTCCCTAGTGAGCGCGTCCACCTGCGCCTTGCGCTCGGGACCGTCCTCCTCCGTCACCACATTCTGCAACCCCCACCGCGTGACGAACCACGCAGGTCCTTGCATGCGCTTGTACATGTGCCCAAGCACCGCCTGGGGACGCGAAGCTCCTTCTCGGTCATGATCGCCTTCACCCGGGCCTCCTCGAGCAGCGGACCGGCGTTAAGAATGGAAAACGTTTCCATGTGGTGCAAGCAGTCCTCCATGACCCAGCCGGACTGCACCGTCACCTTGCCTGACCCTGCAGTCATGGAGGGGAATGCCGTCACGCCCACGCCCACGCCCACGCCCACGCCCGGGGGGGGGGGGGGGGGGGGGGGGGGGGTTACCTTTCGATTCTTGGACACTGCAAACGAAGGGCGCAACCCGCGTTCAAAGTTGCTGGGTATCGGGACTAAAGCCTGGCGCCGGTCTTCCTGCTTCATAGCTCGGAATCCAATGTGGCCCTGCACGGTGACAAATTTCCTCCAGAAGTCCCTTCCCAAGCCAAAAAAAAACAGGTGGAACGGCGCGAGGGGGAAGAGGTTGATCATGCTGACATAGCCCAGGACCACATGCACATGGCACACGCCATGGCAGCCAGTGTTCTGCTTGGCCTCCGCCAGCCGGGTTGTGTTGAACGCACGCCGGGCAAGGTGCGTGATTCACTGGACAAGTCATCGCCTTGATGGACGGTTACCAAGCGAGCCTCCCCGTCCGCATCCACAGGGGGGTGCTCCTGGGCAGCCGCCATAGCCTCCACAACCTGCCACGCCGACCGGGCGGGTGCGTGTGATTCCATACAACCGCAGTTGAGTGGTGCCACCAGCACGCAGGCCGGGCCCACTCACCTCTGAACGCAGAAGGTCCACAATGTCACCGTCCTCGAAAACAGCGCGCCACTGGGTCGCCCCGCCGTAGTCCTCCGACACCCACTCGGTAACGACGCCGGTTATCACGCCGTAGTGCCATACTCCCCGGAACTTCTTGGCGATGACCTTCATGTAGAAGTCGCCGGGATCGCCTTTCCATATCACGCCCTCATCGCGGGTTCGACGCCCGCCGGCGGCCACGCAGGCGCGTCGATGTCCATACCGTCTTCGCCAACGGGGTCCTCCCCCACGCCCATCACATCGTCCACCTTCGAGCCGCCGTCGTCCGAGACCGGCGCCGGCGGGCCGTTTCCGATGGCTGCAGCTACTCCTGCTGCCGCGCTTGTTGCTGCTGTTGCTGCTGCTGCTGCTGCCGCCCCTGCTGCTGCTGCTTGTGATAAGGCGGCCTTGCGGCGCAACTTAGCCGCACGCTTCAGCGAGTGGCTACAGTTCGGGTATTTCCGGAAGTGCCGCTCTCGCGCCGTCCTTTCACTACTACCCGTCACGATGCCGTGGCAGTGCTTGCATGTGTACACGCCATCCTTCGACACACTCGCTATCCATCCCTTTGCCGGCATGCCTGCTGCCGCGCGCGGAGGGCGGGGGGGGGGGGGGGGGGGGTGGTTGAGAGTTGGGGTGGATGTAACCCACCACCGGCAGGCAACACAGATGCGAGTGCGCGGCTGTCCGCGCTTGATTCAACGGTGAGCGGCGGTGACCGTGAGGCGACCCCGTACTTCATGCGCGTGCTGGGGCGTTACACAATCATCAGCAGTTAGGGCGGCTGCATTAAAACGCGCACCTACGAACACCACCTACCGCCTACCACCTACCGTACCACCTACATCCGCCCACACCTCCGCCCGTCGTGCCGCACATCGCGGCACACCGCGGGGTCAGCGGTCAGCGATGTGCGGTCAGCGATGTGCGGCGATGTGCAATGAGTGCGTACATCCGCCTGTACTTAGCCCGGGTGCTCCGCGTCGGCGGGCGACACGCGAGCCCGCGTGCGCATATCAATTTGATGAAATTATGGAAACGAGAAATTCATATAGTACTTTACAGGTCGCGCGCGATAGTCGTCGCTACTGGGTATGAAATCCACGTCCCTCGTCCGTCCCGTATCGTCCCCGTATGTCGTCGTTCGTCACCAGTAGGGCACATTTACGTCACATCTGAATCTCACAGTGTTTACCATCATGGCTAGTACGTCACAGTAATGGTCTACTGTACGCCTACGGCTCACGACTTTACGTACCAAATGTGGCGGACCTGCGACAACGAGCACTGTACGAACTACATGACGCGCCTACTGCTGGACACCCAGGAGGACGACGGCTACTGGCGCGTACTGTGGAACTGTACTGGTGGCCCCGTATGAAACAGACTGTCACTAACTACGTGCGACGCTGCCCTACCTGTCAACGCACTAAGGCGGCCCGGCATAAGCCATACGGCTTACTTCAGCCCCATGACGTACCGTCACGACCATTTGAGGTAATATCCCTGGATTTAATCACAGATCTTCCGGAGTGCCAGGGGTATGACTCAGTAGTGATTTTCGTATGTCTACTGTCAAAGCGAGTAATTGTTGAGCCAACTACGAAGACAGTTACTGCTGAAGGCCTGGCGGAGATAATGCATCGCTCAGTTTTTCGTCATTTCGGCCTGCCGGCTAAACTCATCTCTGACCGAGACCCCAGATTTATGTCGGAATTCTGGCAAGATATGTTCAAGACCATGGGTACTAAGCTGAACATCTCTACAGCTTTTCATCCAGCAACCGATGGCCAGACGGAACGGACTATCCAAACTTGGGAGCAAGTGCTACGCTGCTACGTGCACCCCCTGCACGATGATTGGGTCAACCACCTCACCAACGTGGAGTTTGCGATCAACGCTGCTCAGTCGACTTCGACTACTATGTCCCCTTTCAAGGCGACTTTGGGATTCGAGCCGACTACACCTGCTACCACTCAACTCGCAACCGAGCCAACTCGAGCTCTTCCGGAACACGTCAAGTATGTACAGGAGCTTCATCGCTTCGCGCATGATTGCGTACTGGAGGCTCAAACTCGTATGCAGACTGCAGCTAATCGTAAACGACTACCCGTACCATTCAAGACCGGCGACAGAGTTAAGCTGAAAGCGTCTCATCTGAAGTTTATTCAGCAACCCTGTGCTAAGCTACGCGATCGCTACGTGGGCCCCTTCGTCATTACAGAGCAGATCTCGCCAGTTGCTTTCCGATTGCAACTACCTGCGGGCGTACGAGTCCACGACGTGGTGCACGCGAGTATGCTGGAGAAATGGTATGACGACCCTGACCAACCGGAGAAGTATGAACGAGTACCGATTGTCCATGACGCAAACCGATTCCATGTTCAAAACATACTCGATGTTGCCTTCAACAACAATGGCACTGGACTACTGTTTCGAGTGCGATGGGCGTTCCCGTACAACGTACCAAGCGAAGACACCTGGGAGCCCCTACGCGGAGTCAAGCACCTGGACATTTTCCGCTCGTTCTTATTGTCTAAACCATACCGACAGTTAACTGAGAGCTCAGACTTCATTCGGTTCCGAAATCGCTACCCAAGCCGAGTACCTTCCGCCTGAACTTCAAAATCAAGACCAAGACTGTAGTTTCCTGTAGTTCTGTGACACCTGCACAACGAGGACGCTTGTGCTTAAGGGGGAGAGAGTGTTACACTCCATTTCCCTTTAGCCATAATGTTCTGCTATACTAGCAGGTATAACTCCCCGCAAAGGTAGTACGACTACGCATCCGCGGAGTCGCTGTACATATTAGTATTGCGGGCGTAAATATTAGTAGTATAAGGCTGAAGACTGTTCTGGAATTCTCTAGAGTTCTCTGACTCAAGCCTTACGTGGCTAACACAGCACGGGTATCCCATGACACCCGGCTAACATAGCACAGGTATGACTATGACCTCGGCGGGTATAAATACCGCCTCGGACAAGTCTACTAGGTAGAATTCAGAGACAGAACAATAACCCAGGAACCCCTGTAACCAGAAGAGATTGGCCATACTTTCTAAATCCTTCCGCTGCATCCTAAAGGGCCTAAAGAACAGGCTTAAGCTAAAGCCTAACAGGGGGGGGGGGGGGGGGGGGGGGGGGGAGGTCATGCATGTTGCTGCCTCTCATCGATGTGCTCGACCCGGCGGCGGCTTGCCTAACTCTGCGCTTGGGGCGTGGGCCCAGGTGGAGGTGCAGGTTGAGTGGAACCCCACGCTGTCATCGCTCCGTGACGCCATGGCGCGGCTCCACCCCACCCTGTTGTACTTTGTCTGCCCCACCGTCGATACATGGAACGGCAGCAGCGGCGGCATGTCATTGGGGGCGCTGCGTCTGGGCGGCGGTAACGTGGAGGCCGGCGGCGTGGCAACCCAAGAGGAGATCGTGGAGTGCACCTGCTCCGGTGGCAGCACCTGCCAGGTTGCCCCTCCCGGGCTTGCCGCCGTCCGCATCGCCATCGCCTTTGCGGTGCACGCTCTGCCGCACGCTTGACGGCATGCCATCATGGCTGTTAGCTTTTCTGTCGTACGTGATGCAAAAACATATTGACATAGAATATGATATTTGCTATTAGAAGTGCGGGTGCAAACTCACCAATAATATTTTTGTTGTAAGCCTCAAGTTATGCAAGCTATATAAGAGCACTCCCTATAGTCCCGCTATTGTTACGTCCAGATTTCACGTGGCGCTCAAGGCAGGTTCCTATTCCCCATGTTATCAATACCGCATCTGCACCCGTAGCATATGTATGAGAATGTCAAATAATGAAAAGAAAATAATAATGTATCCACCCATCCGTCAGCACCATTGATGGCACATCATTGGCTCCTGCGCAGACTTTGGTGTGCTGCTTTTGCGCCGCGGCGATGTGATGTTTGCCATAACATGTGCTTCTTCAACGTCGCAAGGCCTGACGCTCCGTGCCGGTGCCTGGCAGGGCGTGTACGTGGACGCGAAGGGCGGATGCGGCTGGCGGAGGTGCTGCGGCGTCGCCAACGTGGTGTGCTGGGTGTACACACAGGAGGAGGTGCCCGTGGAGATGGTTGCAGACGGCAGCGTAGCGAGTGCCTTCAGCCGCGCATTCTTTGGGCGTTTGTGTTTGACGTCCTGCTGGGTGCGCTCTGAGTCACGGAAGCGGTCTGTCCAATTAGACCCGGACGTCGCAGACACGCCAGAGCGCCAAGCCATCAGGTCTAGGTGTGCCGACGTTCAGGCCAAGCAAGCCATAGCAATGCGGACCAGTGGCTGCACATCATGGGCCAGCACCATTGATTGGCGATGTCGTCCGTATCTCATCAATTCCAAGCGTCGACCGCTCCAAGCCAGATGCACAATGCTTGGTGTGCATTGTCATCGAGGTAACAAGCCCTATGTATATGTAAATGTATTTTTGGTATGGCATTGCGTACGTACTATGTGCTTGTGGTTTTGATTTATTGGGTGTGTGACATATCATGGCTATGGTGTTTCAGGTGACTGATGAGCATGGCCTTTCAGGCTTGCGACCAAGGTTGGAGTCATACGGCCAACTTTTGGCCACGAGGATATTGATCACGTGCGTGACAGTGTCGCAGCGCAACACGGGCTGCAGTGTTTTAGAACATTTACGACATGTGAGAACATTTACGACGAGGGTGCTTCCACTAGCGAAATTCTGACCCATTTCCGTGTCCTAACGTAGTGCGCAACAATGTAATGATATGACACATGCCAACACTAACTTTGCCATTGTCTAAATGCTGACGACATTCTTTTTATATTCCTGGCTGATGTTGCTTTGTAGTGCCTTAATACACATTTTAAGGGCATCAAACGAGTGGCCGGCACGCTTAAATAATTAATTGTGCCTTCCGGAATATTTATATTTTAATAATTCTAAATTAGAACCCCATGCTCGAATTCCGCGGACGAAAATGAACGTATGTTCATATGTGTCTTATCTCACACTCAAAAATGACACATGTACAAATGTGTTACGTGTCGGGCCACACATATGCACATGAGCCATACTGTTCATGCCTCATGTACACATGTGTCGTGATCAGCCGGAAAAATGACACATGTGTACATGTGCTAGCACATGTGCATATGTGTGTCGTTACTTTTTTGACACAAATGCAGTCGTGTCACGAGGCAACACATGCATGTGCACATGTGTGAAAAGCAACATGACACATGTGCACATGTGTCCCCAGATTACACATGTGCACATGTGGCGACACATGTGCACATGTGTCACGTTTTCATATGGGTCTTAACATATATAGTATTGCGGATATAAATACTAGTGGTATATGGCCGAAGACTGTTCTGGAATTCTCTAGAGTTCTCTGACTCAAGCCTTACGTGGCTACCACAGCTCGGGTATCCCATGACACCCGGCCATGAATCTCGTACCGCGGCTACCATAGCACAGGTATGACTATGACCTCGGCGGATATAAATACCGCTTCGGACAAGTCTACTAGGTAGAATTCAGAGACAGACTATAACCCAGGAACCCCTGTAACCTGAAGAGATTGGCCATACTTTCTAAATCCTTCCGCTGCATCCTAAAGGGCCTAAAGAACAGGCTTAAGCTAGGGCCTAACACTTGGTTTCGGAGCTTAGACAGCGGCAAGCGACGTAAAGATGGCTACACCAGGAGAGACGCCACATGAGGACAGCGGAAGCTTTCCGGTAGCGGCCACTGCCGGCGGAGCGCAGTCGATTCCGCTCGAAGGAGGTCAAGAGGGCACGCAACCGACCCTCGCAAACATGATGAGCATGCTTCAACGACTAGCCGACCGAGTCGAGACTATGTCGACGGAGCAAGCGAAGTTGTAAGAAGTAGCGCAAGCTACAACGGCGGCAACGGCGGAGATTCGCCGCTTGGACGAGTACGTGCGACAAGGCTTCAGCCATTTCGACGACCGAGTGAACCGGAGCCGAGTTGTAGAGCAGCAGATGCGCGACCAGCTTCGTTCTGCCCGGCCCAGCGACATGCATGGACTAATGCCGAGCGATGTGAAACCAGCGAAGATCGAGAAGCTATCGACGAGCTACGGAACTGGTTTCGTCATGCACGGGGTTACCTGAAATATCAAAACGTAAACCCGGAGGAACCTCGTAGCGTGTACTGGGCATCTGGCTATTTTCACGGAACTGTATCCAAGTGGTGGTATGCGCAAGTGGCGAGTACGCACGACGAAATTGGCGGCGGTTTTACTGGTATTACGCACACGGAGGCGGCACTAATCACCGAATTCTCTGGACGTACACCGGCGAAGCAAGCTCGTATCAATCTGGATCGCGCGACACAGCGGACTATTGTACAAAAGTACGCGAATTATTTCCGCGAGCAACTACTGGAGTTACCCCATCGTCACGAGGAAGATAATGTACATGACTTCCCGCGCGGACTGAAACCCCACATTCGGAAGGAAGTTGCCCTGAAAACCCCTAAGACCCTGGCAGAAGCTGTACATGCAGCCATGGCTGTCGAAGGTGCGGAGCGGGAGACAGATGTACACCGCGAGATCCGTCACGAGCGCCTAAACATCATGGACGACGATGGCGATGACGTCGAGCAGTACTACAGCGGTGCTGAGGGTGAGGTTACATAACAAGAAGACGACCTGTTGATGGCGCGGCGATTGACCGAGGAGGAGCTTGAGAGATTTAAGGAGGGACGCTGCTTTATCTGCAGGGCGAAAGGTCATGTTGCGTCCGCGTGCCCGAGTAAGAAGAAGATTTCTGATTATCGACCCAGACCCGGCCGGGAAACTAAGACGTGAGTCGGCCCCGCGCGGCCAGCGACAGGGTGAAGGACTGTCCCCTAAAGCGGCTCGCGAGACTACAGAAGTACAACCCTCGTATCCTCGAACGACACTGAGACCTGATTTCCTCCACAAGGATTTCAGCGACTGGATGGTACATAGCGAATTATTTCACGAGTACACGAAGAAATACGGACCCTGCGACATGGACGGAGCTTGCGATAATGACGGCCTGAATTCTCAAGTTTCTGGTAGTTTTTGCTGTCCGACGCGCACATTTCAGGAACAGGATCTCGGAGAATAAGATCGGCGTATTTGGCTAAATGCCCCGTATGAACGAATTGAAGAATTCTTGGGCCACTGCCTTCGACAGAAGTGATTGCATCCGCATCTACGAGCATTTATTGTGGTCCCAAATTGGTCGCGTAAGCCGTGGTTTCGACTACTTAGAAATTTTCGTCTGGTGGATGAGTTACCAGCGGAGACTTCTGCGCTTACGTGCCCAACGAACGATGGCATAGAAGGTGCGAGACGGGATGTTGGCCCCACTCGATGGGCGACACCGATCTACGCTGACGATGGCGCCGGCGTATGGTTTCTACCGCAACACCTAAGAAACCCCACCGAAGCGTGATGAGTGGACGCACTCGAAGGTTCTAGTAACCGATAGGCGGACCTTTCGTGGTCAGTGCCGGCGGGTATTTTGATGGCAACAGTGTTTTAAACGGCGATCCAACAGTGTTGGAAGTTCCATCACTGGCCTTCAATTAGTATTGCAGCGGAATGCTTCGGCAGTTTTCTTGTTGACAATAACTAAGGGCCGCCTACCCAGGGCTTTCCGTAACTAGATCGCTGCCTAAACGGCCGTCGTAGAGACGCGGCAAGAGTTTTGCTGGTAGAGCCAGTCCTGTCCCGGGGGCGGGAAAATGCTTATGTGGTTGTGAGAAGACACGTTTATTCATATTCATATTCATATTCATATTCATATTCATATTCATATTCATATTCATATTCATATTCATATTCATATTCATATTCTTATTCTTATTCTTATTCTTATTCCGTACATGTCGTCGTCGTCTTACTCCTGGGATGCGCACGGCTCGGGCCGCTCCTGTTGTATGTTGGTTACAGGGATTTCAAGTTGAGTCTGGTTTTGCCAAAAAGGTCGCGCAGGCTGTTTTACACGGTCAAGGGCCGAAATTGGCAGGAAGGGGAAGTGAAAAGCGTGGAGGGAAAACGGAGTCAGGGAGGGCGCTGCGTGTAACGCAGTGAAAACTGGAAGATGGCAGGCTCAGCTTATATGGCTGCTTTTATGTCTACTCCTGCTGCACCCAAAAGGGGCGCAACGACAGGTGCCTAGTTCCCGTACCACTGAGGAGCACTTGTAGCCGAAAAGCGGTTAGGTCAAGGGAGGAAACCCCATAAACTAGTTTAGATCATTTCAAGTTGAGTCTGGTTTTGCCAGTCACGAGCGAACGCAGAGGATTGACGGAGAAGGGGTAGCGCCAGGTCATGAAGGAGGCACCGGGAAGGCCACCGCTACGGAGTCGTGTTGGACTTGGAAGCGGCGGAGGGGCGCGATGTGGCCAAAGAAGAACCACGCGCCATGTGAAGGAAGAACGTTGGGGTCGATGTAGTCTAGAACGACGTCGGAGTTATTGGCCCAGCCGCCTTAGTAACGAATGTGGGACAATGGAGCTCCGATGGCGTTAGCGGCAGACGCTGCTCCCTTGCGAAGGCTGTGTGAGGTCCAGGAAGTGCCGGCGGGAGGGGCAGCACAGACAAGACGAACGGTTGTAGACAGCCAGTCCGACATTGTAGCGGCGGTCCAAGCTTTTGACTGCTCACTTGGGGTGGCCGCCCAGAAGTTTGTCTCAGCCAAGGCAACAGAAACCAGGGGGACATACTGTACGTGGTCGATGAAGTGGTGCAGGAGACGTGCAACTCGGGGGTGTTCTGACACCGGTAGGTAGGAGAAGCACGCGCAGGTCGTCGGGGCCTCGTCGGCCAGCGCGACCCCTCTCGCGGTACACCTGCAGGGTAATATTGTAGTCGTCGACATGCACATCCCGCACTCGGCAGGATACGCTAGTAAGTCCCCTGACAAAGAACATGAAGTTGACAACCAAGGCCACGAGGGCTCGGAAGTTGTACTAGTACTATGTGGTGTGACCAGACACATTCAACTCGGCCCTCTCAACGAAGCTGTAAGCCACATCAGCAGGCAGAGGAACTCGCAAAGGGGCAGCCTCCAGACGGCGCTGCCGCAGCATGTGTCCACGCCTGGCTGTAAGGTGCAGGCTGTCCTTGGCGACGGGGTCGAGGCTGTGCAGCTCGAAGAACGTGTTGATTGCATACAGGTAGGGCTGCAGCGACTTAGCTCCAATGTGCCCTCGCTCACCAATCCAGGCAACGCACCGGACGACAATAGCAATGGTCGCCTCCAGCGGGCTGATGTTATCGGAATCGTGGCAGAACTCCGCGAACCGAGACAGTCTGCCGGCATAACTCTTGAGTGTCTGATGAGGGGTGAGGGAGCTGGAGAGCAGGTCGAGCGTCCGCTACCCTAGCTCGTCTGAGCCGAAAGCATCATGCAGTCGTCGAGATCGCAGTGAAGCAACCCAAGGAGCGACAGCTTCGGGCTCGTCAATTACGTAAGTGCGTCGTTTTACCGACGGAGTAGCAGGGGGGCGACTACCGTTTGCAAAGTACTCGGCAGCAGCGGTTAGGTTCCTGGCGGTTGGCCGGAAGTTGCTGGACGGGTTGGCGGTAGCACCAGTACGGGTTTGCGGGGCTAGGTTCAGGTAAGAGGGCCGCCCCGCGCGCCCTTCGCGCTCGTAGCGCCTGTCGCGCGTAACGTACACGCGCGAAGCTTGGCCGCTGCGAACCGGTTGTAACACGTAGTGTGACAACCGACGGACGCAGCGGAGAGATGGTACGGGAGGCGGTTGGTGGAGCCGCCATGTGCATGTGTGCGGATGGTTGAGCCGCACTCGGCTGTAGTTGTAAGAAGTGCCGCACCGAGGAAGGTCTAAATGAAGTCTGTAAGGTGGGGAGGGGGGGTCAGGTCCTGACACATGGCGCTCATCCCGTCGTCGCGCTGCTAGACTGCGCGTTGCGGCGGTCACCGAAAGGTGACCTCGCAAAGCTCCAGCAACTCCGACGAACGGCGCCCCACACCGTCACTCGTGCTCACCTTCGCGGCCACGCCCGCGTCCACCACCACGTCCTCGTCCACGCCCGCGTCTTGCAGCCGTTGCCACTACCCGAGCAGTAGCAGTTGCTTTTGCGCTGCTGGCAGCTGTCGTCTCGAAGACGCGACGCTCGTAGTCCCTCATGAGGTCCCCAAAAATCGCGGAACCCAGATGCTCAGAAGCAAACTAGAAGTGTTGGGCTCGCAGCACGTCCAGAACACCTTGGTCACCGTGCACACGCTTGATCTCATTAAGCCTCCGTAGGAAGGCCAAACAAAAGCGAAACGCCTTGTCGATGGCCTTGGCGTGGTTCCGAGCTCTCGCGGGGTTTGTAGGGGGTGAATTCTGACTAGCAGCATGGACGTAGGGCAGCAGTTCGTCGTGCCACGAAAAGTGCGGCCATGTGGGCGCCGAAACACGACATCCACAAATACTCCTCCTGGGCCGGCAGACGCCGGTCATCCTGCTTGAGGTACTCGTTCGTTAGGTCGGTGCTTAGGGGGAAGAGTCCATGCACTCGGCTGATGACCGGTCGAACGGCCTCGTAACCAGACTCTGCTCTCTGCAATAGCTCTGGCACCGCGAGGTAGTCATCCTCGGCACTCACGGATTTTGCTCCGACACAGCCGCTCTGGGCTAGCTCTAGCAAGTGGGGGCGCTCTGCGGCTCCCCCGCTGCCCGTCGGCTGTCCCGCGATGCGCTGCCCGGAAACGAAGCCATGTGCCCCATCTCCACCAACAACGCGGTCACGAGCCGTCAATTGGGCCAACGCAGTTGCAAGCTCGCGCAGCAATGTAGACTGGGCCTTCACGTCTGCGTGTAGCGATTCGAGCGTCGGCTCAACGACGGGTTCTTCTCCATCTGGCATGGTAACGCACGGACGTACGTGTGACAATTATACGAGTACGATATACTACGAGTTAGTACCTGTGTGTACTAGTACAATGTGTACCTGAGACTACGAGTATATGTACTGTATAATGCTGCCGTGTGGTAAGCGTTGTGAACCAATTATTGTTGTGTTCTCAAAACACAGTAGCCTCTCGCCTTTGCACCACCACTGGACACCACCTTTGTTTGTCCTTGCAGTCTCTATCCTGTTGAGACTGTCGCACTGGTTTCGGAGCACCGGAACACAACCAAAACCGGTGCTCCGAAACCAGTGCGACAGTCTCAACAGGATAGAGACTGCAAGGACAAACAAAGGTGGTGTCCAGTGGTGGTGCAAAGGCGAGAGGCTACTGTGTTTTGAGAACACAACAATAATTGGTTCACAACGCTTACCACACGGTAGCATTATACAGTACATATACTCGTAGTCTCAGGTACACATTGTACTAGTACACACAGGTACTAACTCGTAGTATATCGTACTCGTATAATTGTCACACTACATTCCGCCCCCCCTGCGAGAATTCAATTCTCGACATCAGCGGGGTTCGAACTGGTGAACCTTACATCAGGATGCTGCCGCCTTGTAACAATTGAGGCGGTATCAATCCGGCTCCGAAACCAGTGCGACAGTCTCAACAGGATAGAGACTGCAAGGACAAACAAAGGTGGTGTCCAGTGGTGGTGCAAAGGCGAGAGGCTACTGTGTTTTGAGAACACAACAATAATTGGTTCACAACGCTTACCACACGGCAACATTATACAGTACATATACTCGTAGTCTCAGGTACACATTGTACTAGTACACATAGGTACTAACTCGTAGTATATCGTACTCGTATAATTGTCACATACGGATGAGAATATCACACACGGGTGGTGAGCCGGGTGTGGTCTTGAACAACCTGAGGTGACCTTGCTCGCAACAAGTTACGAGACAATTTTAACATCGCTGCGTGTAACGCAGCGAAAACTGGAAGATGGCAGGCTCAACTGATATGGCTGTTTTTATGTCTACTCGTGCTGCACCCAAAAGGGGCGCAACGACATGTGCCTAGTTCCCCTACCACTGAGGAGCATTTGTAGCCGAAAAGCGGTTAGGTCAAGGGAGGAAACCCCATAAACTAGTTTAGATCAGAACGTCCAGAGAATGCACGGAAATACAGGGGAAGGAAGAAGCCGGGCCACTTCTCGCGCGTTGGTGCGCGCTGCTCGGCGACGACCTCGTTATTTATTTTCCCCAGTAGTCGCCACTTTCCGTGCATTCTCTAGATGCCCTCCCCGTAACAAACAGCCTCATTCATATTTGGCGACTATATATACTAAGCGGCGCTTCGCGCCGGGGATTTGTGGAGGTGCCCCTACCTCTTGGGTTGAGCCTCGTGCGGGATGCGGGCCGCTTTTAGCCGGCTTGTAGTGTTGATCTTGTAATACTGATGTTTCCGGGTAATAATGCTTTTAGCGTTAGATTTGTCAGTAATTTATTTTTCAAAAGAGACGTACAGTGACTATACCGATATAATGAATACCGATATAGTGAACATACCGATATAGTGAACGGGGGGGGGGGGGGGGGGGGGGGGGGGGACGGATTCTTAACACCGGGAAAAATCCCTATGTATACCCCTATAATAACCTTACCAATATAATAAACTTACCGCTATAGTGAACGGGGGGGGGGGGGGGGGACACAATGCCCCAAACTATACCGATATAGTAAACTTCTCTACATAACGGCAGTGTTGCCGACGCCGAACCCGGCCGTTGGCGTGTTCCGATAGCCGGTACCGTTCCAGTACGGGCGCAGAGGCCTGGGCACAGGCTGCTACAGTGAACGGGGTCACCGTTACAATAAACAATAGTACCGATTTAGTAAACCGTTTACTATAGCGGTCGGGTGGGCCTGCTTATAATGAACACCGATATAGTGAACATACCGATGTAGTGAACGGGGGGGGGGGGGGGGGGGGACGCAATGTTTATTATATCGGTATAGTCACTGTATTAATTTGTATAACGGATCCCTCGTTCGTATGAGTTCCCTGGTCGATCCCACCATCAGACCCGGGAACTTATGCTAACTCGGGCGCTCAGTGGTAGAGCGAGTGACTACGAGTATGTAAGTCGGCGGCTCGAGACCGGCCGGGCCGTGAGAGCTTAGTCGTCACTGCATACTCGTACCGGTACTGTCTCATCTCGTAACAAAGACGCAGTGATTCAGTACCGGGGTACGTCGCGAATTGAATGAGGACCTGGAAAATGGGCCAACGTGCGGATAGGCGGGCTGGTCCCAGCTCGCCTAGGCTGTCTGTCCGGATTACGAGCACCTGTACTCGCAATACCGGCAAAACCTTTAACAAGGTACATCCCTTGTCCGCTCGGTAGAGCGGTCGTCTCGTGTGCGAGAGGTACCGGGTTCGATTCCTGGCCGATGTATTTCGGCAATATCGGCCCGGCGTGTCCCGGGTTTACTCGGTTGATGCATTAGCTAGCCCTTCGGGGTTCGAATGAGGCAATGGTCTATGGGCTATGCCAGACCTACGACTGCAGTTGGCGCACGAGGTCAAGTGCTGGGGCGGCTTCGGCCGATGTCCCGGGGCGAACTTTACTTTACTTTAGATTAAATCTGCAAGCCGCGTAAAAGCGGGCCGCTGACTACTGGTGTGCATTACAAAAAGGCCAGTTCCCAACCCACCGCTAAAAGTTGTATTACAAGATCAGCAATACAGTACAAGCCGCCTACAGGCGGCCCGCATCCCGCACGAGGCCGCGCAGGCCGGTCGTCAGGTCTACGGGGCGGGCACGGCGCGAATCGCCATGCCCGCCGCCTGTACCGGCACCGGACGCCGAACGTCGGACGCCGTCGTTCGACCGTCGCCCGTCCGTCGACGGACGCCGGGCCCCGGGTCGGCGGACTGCCCCCGCACCGCGGCGACCCCTTTTTACAGCATCGTACTTGGACTACCGTATATTAAGTAAGGAAGAGTCGCTGAATAGTCTCGCTGGCTGATTCGGCAGTAAAAACGCGCTGCGGTACCGCGTTATTTTGGCGTTTTAGACGAATATATGACGTGCCTGGGCTACAATACACGCGCATCCATTCAGAACCTCACCGTACACGTACCTTTTACCGTGAAATCAAACGAGCGAACACCGAACGTATGACGGTTCATGCACGAAGCGCGTATGTCGGAGGACGGACGGAGGACATTCGTGATTTTTGCAGTATGTTTCCGGTATAATTCACGATAGATTCGTCTTAGTTGCAAGATTTTAACGGACTGTGGTAGGAGTGCCTAGAAATCAAACGAGCAAAGATCGAACGTATAGCGGTTCATTCACGAAGACGCAGCACACGAGGACGGAGGACGGAGGACGGAGGACGGAGGACGGAGGACGGAGGACGCCTAAAACTCCGTGATAAAACCGTATTGCAACCGGTATCAATTCTCTTGTATTCCAGGCGATTTCGGACGCGGCTCTCCTTTTCCTCCGCTCAACCCAAGAGGTAGGGGAATCGCCCCACTAAGCGGCGCTTCGCGCCGGGGATTTGTGGAGGTGCCCCTACCTCTTGGGTTGAGCGTGGTGCGGGATGCGGGCCGCTTTTAGCCGGCTTGTAGTGTTGATCTTGTAATACTGATGTTTCCGGGTAATAATGCTTTTAGCGTTAGATTTGTAAGTAATTTATTTGGTCAGATGTAGTCATCTAGAGGTTTACAGTACATTAGCTATGTTGTACTGCGCACGACCCCCGAGGTCGGCGCACGGACTAAGGCCTGCCGGCCCGCACCAGCACTATGACCTGAGGGATCCACCCTCGGGCACAGGCACTCTCTGCTTTGCGCTCGCCTCAACCGGCTCGCGCAAGCAGTCTCGACTCTAGCAGTCGAGCATAGTGTCAGCTTACTCTATGCCGACTCGGACCCGAGCCTCAGCCTCCCGAGACGCTACACCTTCCCCACCCCGCGACAGCAGGATGCCCCCTCGCCCTGTACCGGAAGACGCCTTAGCGGACGACGCCCCGGGCGGCGTCACGGCGGCATCTGTCGCGGAATTGGAGAAACGCCTGACGGCCCAAGCGGAAGCCCTGGAGAAGCGGCTGGTCGGGCAGTTTGAGGCTGCTACGGCTGCCTTGCTCGCTCGACTCGCCCCCCCCCACTAACCCGCTTCCTCCCGAAGGTACCCAGCCAGCCAACCCCGCGGGCACGCCTGCGCCCGAGGGTGGTGAGCAAGGAGCGCGAGAGCCCCTTCCTGCTGAGCTAGACGCACCCGACAACGAGCTCGAGTACGTCGACTTTGCCTACTACGGCCGAGTCATCCCCCCCGGTCTGGAGCGCCCCCCGCGCGACGTCGACGAGCCCCGCTTGTGGACCCTGACCGACGACACCGCCCGCGCCCTCGCGGATAAGCGGAGTCAGGCAGCGTACGACGAATACCTGCACCTAGGCTGCTATGCCTTCTTCAGTAGCTGCGCCAACGAGGCGATGCGCTGCGCTCTGGAGTCGCTTTCGACCGAGTCTGCTACGCCGGCAGGCAAGGCTGCGGCCCTTGCCGAGCTCTGCGCCTGCTACCGCACCCACCTGGCGACGGAGGAGGCCACCCGTTCCCGGTTGGGCTACCTCCAGCTCGCCAAGAATGGACCAACGGCTACAGAGGCGGACCGTGTCTTCGCCGAGCTCGCCCACGCAAAGTTCTGCACCCCACGGCGCATCGCCGTGTCCGGGCAACTCGACCAACTCCGCCGAGCGTTCGACGACAAGACCCTCGAGATCAGCCTTTCCGCAGCGGGCAAGGCCCGTGCCGCGGCCGCGTTCGCCAAGGCTACCCCCGACAAGCCCGCCCCCACGGAGTCCGCCGAGAGGCGCAAGCAACGCGAGCAAGCCGCTGCGGCACGGAAGGCCGCAGCGACAGCCGCAGCGTCCGACAAGGCCAAGGCGAAGGTCACCAAGTGACGGTGTGGCCCGCCGCGCCGACTCCTGTACGCCTACCTCCCTCTACATGCGACACCGCGTGCGGAGAAGATGGCGAGACTGGGAAAGCATCGGCGCGAGCGGGCAAGTCTTGAGTTGGATCCGCCAAGGGGTCCGGATACGCTTCAAGAACGGGCGACGCCCTCGCCCCTACAACCACGGCGTCTCTATGCGCGACGCCACTCAGGCACAACTGGATTTCATGGCTACAGAACTGCCCCGCTTCGAGGCGATTGGCGCGTGGGAGCGAGGACACTGCAACAAGTGGGTATCCAGAATGTTTCTAGTCCCCAAACCCGGCACCAACAAATGGCGCCTCATCATCGACCTACGGGAGCTCAACAAGTGGTGCAAGACTTTCACGATGTCCTACGAAACGCTCAAGCACCTGCGGCACCTGGCGCGCGCGGGAGATTGGTTCGTGTCGATGGACCTGGCCGATGGCTACTACGCCCTTGGGATTCGGGAGGAGGACCGCGACTTCTTTACCGTGAACTACCGAGGGGAGCTGTGGCGACTTGCGTGCCTACCGATGGGTTGGACAGGCTCGTCGTACTACTTCTGCAAATTGACGGCGGCCTTTACGGACTACCTGCGGACGCCCCTGAAGTGGCGCGACCCCGCGTTGCCCCCCACGGCCCCGTCCAAGCCTACTCGCCGTTTCCTGCGCAACACTCGCTGGCGGGGCGAGCGGCTCCTGCCCTATATGGACGACTTCCTTTTCCTCGCGGACTCCCGCGAGGCAGCCCTGGAGCTACGCGTCCGGTTAAGCACCTTGCTTGACCGCCTGGGCCTACTGCGCAACCCCAACAAGGGAGTCTGGGAGCCCACCCAGGTCGGCCCTCACCTGGGCCTGATCATCGACCTGAAGCGCGGCGAGTTCCGCGCCCCCGAGGAGAAGCTCATCGCTCTAGCCAAGGCCGCCCGTTCGCTCCTTGGCCGCGCAGCCTCCAACAAGCGCTGGCTCCCAGCTCGGCAGCTGGCGTCCTTTGCGGGCAAGGCGCAGTTCCTGTACTTGGCAGTTACGCCGGCCCGTTTCTTTTTGCGGGAGCTGCACTGCGTCCTCGCCACCCGGCAGGGCTGGGGCGGGCGCGTCAAGATGACAAACCAGCTGCGCCGCGACCTAGAGTGGTGGACCCAGGTACCTGCGCAGCACAACGGTCGCTCTATGTACAAGCCTGTGGAGACCGCGTATCTGCACGCGGACTCCAGCTCGTACGGATGGGGGGCTGTGCTCAACAACAACAGCGCTTACCAGGCGCGCGGCTTCTGGTACGAGGACGACCGCTCGCGTCACATCACGTGGAAGGAGCTTCGCGCGGTACGTCACGCGGTCGAATCGTTCCTGCCCCAGCTCCGAGGACGGCGCGTCTTACTGCACGAGGACAACACGGCCGTAGTGGCAGCGCTGACCAACCTTACCTCTCGGTCGCCCGTCATGATGGAGGAGCTCCGCAAGCTGTGGCACCTCCTGGATATCCACGACATCTCCATCAGGCCCCGGTACATCCAGTCTGCAGCCAACGTTTGGGCGGACCGACTCAGCAGGGAGCTGGACGACTCCGACTGGCAGCTCAATCCGCGGATATTCGCGTACCTGAAGCGCTTGTGGGGTCCGCACACCGTCGACAGATTTGCGTCGATGAAAAATACGCAACTTCCACGGTACAATTCCCGCTGGCGCGACCCGCATTGCGAAGCGGTGGATTCTCTCCATTTGCCGGACGAGTTCTGGCGCAGGGAGAACAATTATTGCAATCCTCCGTGGGGTTTGTTGGACGATTTGGCGGACAAACTGCGACAGTCGGGCGCGGCCGCCACGGTCATCGCACCGCACTGGCCAGGACGGCGTTGGTACCAGCTGCTGCAAGACCTCGCCACCGAGACGATTGTCTACCCGCCTACCCGCGACCTCTTCTTTCCTGGGCGGCGGGGAACGCGCGCGGGGGTCGGACTGCCCGGCTGGAGCGTCGTGGCTTTTCGGCTGCCACGCCGGCATGGCTGCACCTCCGCCGTGGGTCGCTAGGCCGGGCTATGACCGTACAGCCGTCGCTGCAGTACGGTGTGCAGTACGGTGTGCAGTACGGTGTGCAATACCCGGGCCGCCTGTCCCACACTCGACGCGCGCGCTACCGGCTTGCGGCGCGCGCCGGCTCGGAGGCGCCCTGGTCGGCATCAGTGGCGGCCGAGCTCCGGTCTTTGTTGGGGACCGACGACGTTGGTCAAGCGGCGCTCGGGTTGCTTACGGGTTCGCTGGCGGCCGGCACCTACCGCAACTACGACAGCGGCATGCGCTCTTTCGCTACTTTCTGCGAGCAGGAAGGCTTACGCCCGCTGCAGGCTACTACCAGCACAATCGTCCGCTACACTGCCTGGCTAGGCATGCAAGGTACCGTCGGCGCGGAATCCCTTCAACAGTACTACTTGTCCATCAACAAGTACTTCCGCGACCATCAGCGCCAGCCTATCGCCCTCGGCGAAATGGTAGCCGACGCGCGCCGCGGCCTGGCTATCCAGCAAGAGCGTCTTGCGGCGGAAGACGTCCGCGTCGCCCTACCTGCGCCCGTGGCGGCTGGCATCCTGAACCGCGATTGGATTTCGGCAGACATTGGTGTGGGAACCCGCTAATATTGCGGACATCCGCGCTTTCAGAGCCGCGCTCGCGACGATTACGGCGTACGTCTTCCTGTGCCGCGCGGAGTCCGGCATTAGCTGCGAGACTGGTGATTTAGTGGTCGACCGGCCGTCCGGAAGCATTCTACTGTACGTCCGCAAACAGAATGGCGACCAGCGTACGAGGGTTTCCGCTAAGCCCGTGATAAATCTGCCCATCGCCGCCGTTCCGGACTTCGCAGACCTGCTGGACTGGTACACCGTCAGTCGCGACGCCTACTGCCGCCGTTTCTACGGCGCCAGCCCGCCGCCCAAGTTCTGGAGCATCTCCCCGCTGGAGTCTTCCGCCACTTGGTCGGTTTCAGCCACTCTTACCGAGTGGTTGCGGGAAGCCTACCTGGCGGCAGGCGCCCGACCTCCCACCGGTTTCAAGTGGACATCGCACAGTTTACGCAAGGGTGCCGCTTCCGCAGCAAGCTGCGTCGGCGTCCCCTTGCCGGCCATCAAACACATGGGCGACTGGTCGAAGAACAGCGAGGTGGTCACCGGGAAGTACATCGACCCGACCATGCGCCCGACTCCTGCGGCCCGGAGGTTCTTCGGTTGGCTCGTCCCCGTCCGGCCGCCGGCCTAAGCTTCCTGTGCTAGCCTTTGGCTTTCGTCTCTGGCAAACAGTGCCTCCTTGGGTAAATGGTCAGATGTAGTCATCTAGAGGTTTACAGTACATTAGCTATGTTGTACTGCGCACGACCCCCGAGGTCGGCGCACGGACTAAGGCCTGCCGGCCCGCACCAGCACTATGACCTGAGGGATCCACCCTCGGGCACAGGCACTCTCTGCTTTGCGCTCGCCTCAACCGGCTCGCGCACCCACCCACCCTCAGCCATCTTTTGCGCTAGGAGACACCCAGGCCAAGCCTGTGGTTCTTGTCTTAGCCTTCGATGTAAGCGAGCTGACATTCTTTGGCAAACAGTGCCTCCTTGGGTAAATTTCAAAAGAGACGTATTATTTTGTAAAACAGATTAAATCTGCAAGCCGCGTAAAAGCGGGCCGCTGACTACTGGTGTGCATTACAAAAAGGCCGGTTCCCAACCCACCGCTAAAAGTTGTATTACCAAAAAAAAAAAAAAAAAGCACTACAAGATCAGCAATACAGTACAAGCCGCCTACAGGCGGCCCGCATCCCGCACGAGGCCGCGCAGGCCGGTCGTCAGGTCTACGGGGCGGGCACGGCGCGAATCGCCATGCCCGCCGCCTGTACCGGCACCGGACGCCGAACGTCGGACGCCGTCGTTCGACCGTCGCCCGTCCGTCGACGGACGCCGGGCCCCGGGTCGGCGGACTGCCCCCGCACCGCGGCGACCCCTTTTTACAGCATCGTACTTGGACTACCGTATATTAAGTAAGGAAGAGTCGCTGAATAGTCTCGCTGGCTGATTCAGCAGTAAAAACGCGCTGCGGTACCGCGTTATTTTGGCGTTTTAGACGAATATATGACGTGCCTGGGCTACAATACACGCGCATCCATTCAGAACCTCACCGTACACGTACCTTTTACCGTGAAATCAAACGAGCGAAAACCGAATGTATGACGGTTCATACGCGAAGCGCGTATGTCGGAGGACGGACGGAGGACATTCGTGATTTTTGCAGTATGTTTCCGGTATAATTCACGATAGATTCGTCTTAGTTGCAGGATTTTAACGGACTCTGGTAGGAGTGCCTAGAAATCAAACGAGCAAAGATCGAACGTATAGCGGTTCATTCACGAAGACGCAGCACACGAGGACGGAGGACGGAGGACGGAGGACGGACGCCTAAAAATCCGTGATAAAACCGTATCGCAACCGGTATCAATTCTCTTGTATTCCAGGCGATTTCGGACGCGGCTCTCCTTTTCCTCCGCTCAACCCAAGAGGTAGGGGAATCAATTAAGGATACTTTGCGTGCACCGCCCCAGTACTTTGCGTGCATTCTCTGGACGCTCTCCGTGTAACCAAAAAGTTCAATTAAGGATTTATTGTTTTTTTCGCCCCCGGGACAGGACTGGCACCAGTGAAACCCTTGCAGCGTCTCTACGACGGCCGTTTAGGCAGCAATCCAGCTACGGAAAGCCCTGGGTAGGCGACGCTCCGTTATAGTCATGAAGCAAATTGCCGAAGCATTTCGCAAGACTAATTGACGGCCAGTGACGGAATTTCCAACACTGTTGGATCACCGTCTAAAACACTGCCATCAAAATACCCGGCACTGACCACGAAAGGTCCGCCCTACCCGTTTGGGCGTCGGCCCATTCGAGTAATGCGAGTTGGGGCAAGCCCCAACCCGCGGAGCAAAGCATTTCGGGAGTGCGATACATGTGCAACAAAAAAGGCAATGTGAGGGAGGGCCCGACGAGTTCAATTAAGGATAATTTGGGAGGGGTCACCAGCCCACAGCTCACCACAGCTCCGAAGTCGTCGGCGCGCGAAATCATCAGCGTATTTCGCCGCCGCCGCCACAACGCGACAGCACACGCCGGTCCGTCCAATCGCCAGCTTCCCAGCCTTCAGCTACGCCTCCCGGGCACCTGCCGATACAGCCCCTAGTCGCCATAACCGATAGATCAGCTGCGATGCCGGGCATGGAGGCTGGCGGCGTGCGGCCCGCGCGCACGTATCGCGCGGCAGAGGGCGAGCGGCTGCAGCGCTTCTTCACCGGCGGCCCGGCCCGCCTGGCCGCCGACGGCGCGCTACTGGCCACCGCCTGCGCGGAGGATGTCAAGGTGTGGCCTAGCCTGGATCCGAGGGGCAGATCCCGCCGCTAGCTTGTTCCTGACGTTTCTCCGCTATGGAGGCACGGCGACAACCAGCTTCGAGTACGGTTGCGACTCGGCGGCGGCGGTCGGCCGTCGTCGGGTCTGCGGGCCGATCCCCGCCCGTCCCTTTATTTGGTACTCGTGAAGTTCGTTGTATGTGTGTATATATATATATATATATATATATGTATATATATATATATATATATCGCAGCACCACTACTCGGATGAATATATGTATATGCATATGCACATATAGTACCTATGTATATTGCTTACAGATACCCTAGCCAGGAAGTGCTTTCTTTTCAGCCCTGCAGCCAGTCCTCTCCGGACCCAGACGGCTGCAGGCGCACTCACACCACTTGGAAGCAAAGCCCCCCCTGATGCAGCGCTTCCTCGTGGAGCCGCTGGGGAGAGAAACTAGGGTGTCTTTCTTGTGGCGTGAGAAGAGAGGGAGGAGGGGGGGCTACTTCCTTCTCTTGCCCCTTCCGCCTCGCCAGCGTCTCGCCATAGCCGCAGCCCCTCAGCTCCCCTGCCGAGGCGGCAGCGGTTCCTGGGTTTGACACGCTCTGAGCCGCGCAGGTGGTTGAGTACGCGACAGGCGCAGTACAGCGCACGCTACCCGGGGTGCGCCCCCCCCCCCCCCCCCCCGCCCCTCCCCCCCTTTCCCCGGGGCGCCATTGAGCGCCCCAACCCCTGACGTCAACCAACCACCACCAACACCACCACCGCTGCCGCCGCATCAATCCAGCCACGCAGCCAGTTGCCTCTAGCCAGGCTTGTGCCACATGAGGCAAACAAAGCAAGGAGGGCGGCTTCAGCCACGCACCTGGCTCAGCCCCCCCCCCCCCCCCCGCCCCTTCCCTTACCCCATCATCCCGACATTACGCAGGACTCGGAGCTGATCACCGCGCTGGCCATCACCCCTGATGGGCAGCACGTCTTCACCTCCTCGCGCAGCCTGGTCAGCAAAAAGTGGAGCCTCCGCACCGGCGAGGCGCTGCACTCGTGGAAGGTGCGCCCGCATTTTTGTCCCCCCCCCCCCCCCCCCCCCCGCTCTGTCATGCCCCCCTCATCTCACTCCTGGCCCAATCCCCCTTCTTGCCCCCCCCGCGCCCCTGATTGTGTGACTGCGCCAGCAGAGCCACTCGGCGCCGGTGTGGGACATGAAGGTGGACGCCACCGGCGGCCTGCTGGCCACCGCAAGCGCGGACCGCACACTGCGTGTATGGGATGCAGAGAAGGTCTGACGCTGCACTCCCACCCTCGACCATGTGCACCCTCAATTGTCCAGCCCGGTGACTCCGCAGCTGGCGCTGAGGGATGGTGAGTGAGAATACGGGAATGATGGGGTCGGGACTGTCGGGGGGGCGGGGGGGATGCACGGTGGTGGCGGCCGTGGATGTTATCATCCCCCTTCCCCCACCCCCCGCCCTTGGAAGCAGATGAGACATATTCGTATCTAGGCACGTATATATCTGGTTGGCCTCCTGTCTTCCTGGGCTCATTAGGGGTTAACACAGCGACGCGCCCTATCTTCGACAGCATAATCGACTCAGCTTACCACCTGCTGCCGAGCGCATGCTGGTAGCCAGCACTGGGCAGGATAAGCAGCAGGGGGGCTGGTGGTTGGCCTCATTTATCTGAGGGCTCGCCAATGTACGGCGCAAGTAGTATCCAAGTAGGAGGAAGTGTAGCTAGGTGAACCGGACAAGGGCAGTAGGACGGATTGCCATCATCCACCCGAGAGGTGCTTACCTGCGTCCGGGCTGCCCTGATGGCAACTCTGCCAAGCAGCGCGTGCCAGGCTACGACCCCAGCTACAGCGCTCTAAACCCTGAACAACCTTAACACCACACCCGGCGCCGTGCGCCTTGTCAAACCCGCGCAGGGCTTCTGCACGCACGTGTTCCGCGGGCACCGCGACATCGTGCTCACCTGCGCTTTCAACCACGACCGGCACCGCCTGCAGCTCTACAGCGGCGGCGCCGACGCCGAGGTGCGCGTCTGGGACCTCGTCACCAACGCCTGCATTGCCGTGCTCAAGGCAAGCGCCTCCCCCTCCCCCCCCCCCCCCCCCCCCTTTTTGCGGCTGCCCGCCTGCCTGTCTTGTCTGGCTGTCAAATGAGGCAGCATATGCAGGTTACTTTGGCACTAAGGAAAGCAGTGCGGACAAAAGGCCGGAGGACAGGGGGAAGGGGGAGGCTTAGGCCTGCGTGTGCGCGAGTGCAGGAACACTACAGCGCGGTGACCTCGCTGTCGCTGTCGCCTTGCGGCTGGCTGCTACTCTCTGGCGGCCGCGACAAGATGGTGATGGTGTGGGACCTGCGCACCCACAAGAAGGTGCCCCCCCCCCCCCCCCCCCCCCCCTCCCCTCCCTTACCCCTACCCCCTCCACCCTTTTTTCCCCTCTCTTCTCGCCCCTGCTCACCTTCTCCCAACCTCCGCTCCGCACCAGTCAGCCGGCAGATGGCAAATGCGGCGGTAAGCCAGGAATGACACCGAGCTGTTTCAGATGGCGCTTAGGGTTTGACCCCTTTAGCCCCCTGCAACCCTTGACACTTACGCCCCTCCCTTCCCCTCCGCACCAGCCAGCCAACCCCCTCGTGACGGATGGGCAGGGCAGGGCAGGAACATGCGCCCCTTTTGCGCCAGCATGGTTGTTGCCGGTCAGCGTGACGGCGCGGCTCGGCGCTGACACGGCGGCATTCTGCCTGATCACGGCCCCAGGTGGGCGGCGTCCCGGTGCTGGAAGCGGTGGAGGATGTGGTGGCGCTGCCAGAGGACGTGGACTTCCCGGGGCTGCCGGCCGCGCAGTCGCCCGCGTGGAAGGCGCTGCGCAAGGCCAAGGGCGTCTACTTCTGCACTGTTGGTGCGGCAGCGGCTGCGAGCACCCCGCCTCCCTTGGCAACCCACCTTACCTCGGCATCACCAAGCGCGGCCTGGAGCAACGCGGCGGTGAAGGGTGGAGGGTGGCTATGGTATCCAACGGTCAAGCTGGCTGGGGCACGTGCAGCACTTTCTGTATCCCTTTGCCATTATGTCCGTGTGTGTGTGTCAGTGTGTGTGCGTGTCAGTGTGTGTGTGTATGTGTGCAGGGGGGGGGGGAGGGAGAGAGAGATTTAATGCAGGCAGCCGCAGAGGCGCACAGAGAACACAACTTGTCTGAGGGGCATTAGCCCCCCGTCCCCAACCTGAATGGGTATGTGACTGCAGTCCCTCCCTCTCTCATATTAACATATATATAAGTCAAAGAGAGAGAGAGCTTGTTTGTTTGTTGTTTGTCACACTGCACCAAGCATCCGCACATGCACCTGGTGTACATTCTGATCGCATCACCAAGGGGGGGCGGATGTCAGCGTTGACCACCATTTCGGGGAAGCGGATGTCAGTGTCGTATGAAGCATGTGGTGCTGCAGCATGGCAGGAAGAACAGGGGAGGTTCAGGTAGAGTGTGGAGGGACAGCATTCTGGTGCATGCTGTGTCGCAGCGGGTGTGATGCGGAGCTGATGTGGTCTTGACGGGCTGGCGGCGCAGGCGAGAAGGGCGCGGTGCGCCTCTGGAACTCCAAGACCGGCGCCGCGGTGCACACCACTGCCACGTGCGCGGAGGCGGCCGCAGGGATGGGCGAGGACGGCGCGCAGGAGAGCGCCTCGCAGCAGCTGACGAGCGTCGCGCTCCTGCCGCGCGTGCTGGGCTGTGGCCTGCTGGTCTGCAACGGCGACGCGCGCATGATGGTGTTTTCGCCCAGCATCACCAAGGGTGCGCTTCCTGCCCTTGCGCCCTTTCTTTGCGATCCAAACCCTAAACCCTAAGTACTTTTCATTTGTTTGGCATTCGCTGGCAAGGGCACAGAGCCAGCAATCCCATAACCAGAGACATTGCGTTGTGTCGGGCACTTTGCCGCCCGCTGCTGACTGGTGCTCGCAACGGCAACGGCCTGCGCTCTCAACATGACAACCCAAAACTTACTCAATGAAAAACGAAGGACAGGAATGCAGCCCTCATGCCCCCCCTCCCTTGTCCCCAAAAACATGTCGGATACTGAGACCGCTGCTCTGCTGGGCAGCGCGTGATGCCCTGACACAGCACAGCCCTGACCTGGTCTGCGTTTCCGCTGCTTGTGTCTGCCGCAGTTTCCGAGACGGCCAACAAAGGCACGCTGGAGATGAGCAAGCAGCTGATTGGCAACAACGACGAAGTGACGGACCTGCGCCTCCTCAGCCTGGGCGGCGCGGGCGGCGACGCCACGCACGTGGCGCTCGCCAGCAACACAGAGGCCGTTCGCGTGTTCAGCATGGCGGACCGCAGTTGCACCGCTTCGCTGGAGGGGCACACGGAGACGGTGCTGTGCCTGGACGCCGCTCAGCCATCGGTGAGCCCACCCCGCAGCCCAGTCCTATAACCTCCCCTCACTCACCCCAAATCACTATTATACCCTGGGTCATATTTTTGTATGTCACCGGCTTCTTCTCCCGGGTATACTATAGCTGAATCCCCGCCTCCGAAGCCATCTCTACATGTTATTCTTCTGCCATCGGAAGCCTTCACGTAGCCGTCCAATGTCATGCGTACGACCGCTGTGCGTTCGCAATACGCTTCTTTTTAAATTGCATCCTTGTCTTGCTAGAGAGACGCGCGCATCGCAGCATGTTTGTTCCTTTACTGCACCTTGCCCGGCAGCTCAAATGTTTGCGGCTTTATTGGATTCGTTCTTATAGAAGTGGTATGGCATCTTGCACATGAGATCGGCCGGGCGCCCGCCATCCAGCGGGAATTCCTTGAATCACGGCCCCCCGTGTACTTACCTACTATGGCGGCGGATGCCTTGCCTGACTTGTGCTGACCGCGACCACTCGCTCGCCCCCTTCGCTTGGCTGCCAGGGCGGCGGCTGCGTACTGCTGGCCTCGGGCTCCAAGGACAACAGCGTGCGGCTGTGGGGCGCCGACCCCTGGCGCCCCCTTGCAGCGGGACGCGGCCACATTGGCGCCGTCAGCGCGGTGGCGTTCGGCAGCTGCGGCGCGGGCGCAAAGGGGCGCGTGCTGGTCAGCGGCGGCGCGGACAAGCTGGTCAAGGTGCGATTCCCTACTGCACCGCGCCCTTTGCCGTGACCCCCTCGAGGCTGTGCCCCCCCCCCCCCCCCTCCCTCTCCCCCCCAAACCCCCAACCCCCGTCCGCACTCGCAGTGCCGCGCTCGTACGATCGGGTCTTCCGGGTTGATTACCACTCCCAAGCCAGCCTCTCTGCTATCTCCCATATGTCGGTCCCCTTGCCTTCCCATTCACTCTCAGTGATGGCAGGAAGGAGTCATTGCACCGACATGACCAATTCGTTTGCGCGCCCGAAGGGGGTATCAACGGCATTGCCCGGCTCAACTGTGGCAGAGTACATTGCGCCAGAGTATATTCGCGCATCCCCATTGTTCCATCCCAGTGTCTCCGGACAGCTCACCACCAGCACCAGCAGCAGTAGCAGCTGTCCCAATGTTTTTTCAGATCGCCAGCAATGATATTGAACGCCCTGATGACCCCCCCCCCCCCCCCTCCTCATCCTTGCACCATGATGCCACGCGCACACACCCACATAGACATACAAACCGACGCAACTGAGGCGAATTTTCCACAGGTCTGCCCGCAATCCACTCCTCCGCCAAATCGCCCCAACGACAGCCGCCACGCCCTCTCTTTCATTCATGCACCTGCCAGAAGAAGGGCACCAGCTTCTCCCTGTGGGTGGCCCTCCGCAAGGGGTGGTGCAGCAGCCGCTGACTCGGCCGCTGGACACCGCAGGTGTGGGACATCTCGCCCTTTGTGGGCGCTCCGTTGCCGGCGGCTCAGGTCGCGCTGGCATCGCTCCGGGCCACCGCGGCTGTGGCCGCGCATGACAAGGTGCGCCCAGCCGACCCCCCTCCCCCGCTGCTGCCACCCCCTTCACGCGCCCGCCATCTGCCCTGCTTGCATGCCGGCCCTGTTTGGGCTAAGCTGCCACGCCGAGGGGGTCACGACATCTGCCATGTTCCGCCCTGTGCCCCGCAGGACATCAACGCGGTGGCGCTCTCGCCGGATGACAATCTGCTGGTCACGGCCAGCGCGGACCGCACCGCCCGCCTGTGGCGCCTGCCCAACCTGCTGCCCCTGCTGACGCTGAAGGCAAGCTCGCAAATCCCCCCTCTCCTCGCCTCAGGAGTTTGCGGCGCACCTGCTTGTGCCGCTCAAATCCCCCCCCCCCCCCCCCCCCCCCCTCCCTCTCCCCCGATACCCCAACTCCCCTGTCTCTGGCTCACGGCTGCTACGGGCGGGTCGCAGGGCCACAAGCGAGGCGTCTGGGCGGCTGCCTTCTCGCCCGTCGACAAGGTGCGCCCCCACACTCAACCACCCCCTTTCCCGGCCTCAACCCCCCCCTTCTAGCTACAACCACAAGGACGACCACCAGTTTCACGACGTTCTGTCGACCTTTCCATCACTGGTGCACCCGGAATGCTGTACGCCTTGCTGCAATGTTCGGTGGAAAGCCTAGAAAGTGAATGCGCCGCCAACGGTGTGCCCCCTCCCCCCCCCCCGTCCCCCTCTCCCCCCCGGTCCTTCTTACCTTGCTCGCATCAGGTGGTCGCCACTGCCAGCGGCGATCGCACCATCAAGCTGTGGACTATCTCTGACGGATCCTGCCTGAAAACCTTTGAGGGCCACACGGCCAGCGTGAGCCCCCCCCCCCCCCCCCCCCCTCCCAGTTGCGCCGCATGGTGGCTGCCGTTGGACGCTGCACCCCGTTGACTTGACACACCAAGACGGCACACGCCGCCGTGCTTTAACTGGTAAAATCCTTAAATATATATCTGAGGTTTTAACAAAAACATGTGAAAGGCTTCAGGAAGGTTCGTCTGACTTGGATGTGGCTACCCCTCCCTGCCTACCTCTGGCCGGCGCATCGCAGGTGCTGCGCTGCTGCTTCCTGAACGCCGGCACACAGCTCATGAGCAGTGGCGCCGACGGGCTGCTCAAGCTCTGGTCGGTGCGCTCCACGGAGTGCGTCAACACCTTTGATGAGCACGAGGACCGGGTGCGCCGCGGGCCGCGGATACATCCTCCCCCCCCCTTCCCATTCCCACCCTCCAATATTACTCAATGCAATGCACCCTCTGCTCCTCCTGCTCCTTCCCCTTTGCCTCCTCCTTCCCCTTTGTCTCCTCGGTGAATGTTGCGATTGCGGTGCTGCCGGCGCAGGTGTGGGCGCTGACAAAAGCGCCGGGCAACGACGCCCTGCTGGCGTCCGGCGGAAGCGACGCCGTCGTCAACATCTGGCGCGACTGCACGGCGTCCGACGCCGCGGAGGAGGAGAAGGCCCTGCAGGTGACTGCCGCTTCCAACCCCAACTCCGCCACCATCGACCCCCCAGCGCCTCGTTCCCCTGGCGACCAAACATCTGTCTGTACGCATTCCTGGCTGGGCGCTCTGCTCTGACCCGGTGTGATTGGGGATGGCATGCTTATGGAATGCGCAAAGTCGATGAAGCCCCCCCTCCCCCCCCCCCCCCCCCCCCAGAAAAAAAATGTGAGCGATGAATTGAATAGGTGACTATAGCTGAGTTAGATTATTATCAGAGTGTCTGATTGTGATTCACTAGCAACCCTAGATCCCTAATGACCTACAACATTAACACCCTAAACCCTTAAACCTCGAGCCTTTCGTCTGTTGGTTAGGGCGTTGCTGAGCCCTGGGTTGGTTTATCCTCCTCCCACTTGTGGCAGAGGGCGCCACCCCGCGCACAGCCGGGTGCGCCCAGCTGTGCGCGGCTGATGTCCTGCCCCGCCGTGCCACCCGGCCGCAGGAGAACCTACTGCGCACGCAGGACCTGGAGAACGCCCTGATGTACAAGGAGTACGAGGAGGCCGCCAAGCTGGCCTTCCAGCTGGGTCATCCGGGGAAGCTTCTCAAGGTGGTCAACGCCATCCTGGACGAGGCGGCTGCGCCGGCAGAGGGCGGGGAGGAAGCCTCCTGGCATGCGCAGCTGGGCCGCCTCGTCGCCGCATTCACCGCTGAGGAGATCAAAAAGGCAGCCTCTCCCCCCTCCCCCCCCAACTACAGACACACAACCCTGTCGCCCGCGCCGCCTGATGGCCGCGTCTTACCATAGTATCGCCACGATCGAATCATACGCGCATTCTCTATCGCTGTGGACGATCATTTGCCAAAGGTGCCAACGCAAATACGAGGGGGACTGTATCTATAAGAACCCGTAGTACAAAGAAGCCTCAAAATGGGCTGTGCAGGAACTTGCAGGAGTATTAGCTGTAGTTTCTGTTGTAGTTTTGTATGCGTGTTTGACCTTTGGCAGCAGGGAGGGCGGATTGGTGTGTTCGGTGTTCCGTTCACTGCGGAGGCACCCGTACGAGAAATCACTCATGAATGAGAAAGTGCCCGGCTCTCAACCACTCGGAGCCAAACAACATTATCCCAAAACAATGCCGAATCGGTGGCGGTGGTGCCTAAAACTACAGGATTCCCATGACTTGAATTTGCCACGTGTGCGTTGGTATCCGTACGTAGATACTGCTGCTACCCACGCTGGTCTCCGCTGCTTTTGGTCCGTTACTGTGACTGCGTGCGGCGCGATGGCGCACCGCGCCGCACGGAGTCCCTCGACAAAGCGCCGCAGCGGCCGGGATGCGACACTTCGCGGGTGATCGATCGGACGGCATGCCGTTGTACGTGCGTGGGCCACTTGCTGATAAGCAATGACGGGCGGATAGGCTGAGGGTGGGCGCATGTCGGGGCGATGTGCAGGCGCTGGAGTACTGCCAGGAGTGGAACACCAAGGCACGCACCTGCATCCCCGCCCAGGTACCCCCCTCCCCTGCTCGCTTTGCCCCATGTGGGCCACCACTCAGACCGCTTGAGCCCCGGCACGATACTCGGCCCGGTGTTACTCGCGTGCCGGGCTGACGTGTGGTCGCTTTGGCGCGGCAGGCGATGGTGGGCGCCATCCTGGCCAACCACCCGCGCGACGCGCTCATGAAGGTGCCCGGCCTGGGGGAGCTGTTGGAGGTGAGAGTCCCCGTGCGCAGTACTGTCGCCCATGCCGGTCTGTACACCGCAGTGCTCAACTCTCGATCCCCGGGAAGTTGGACTGCAATCTTAAACCGTTACACAAGGAGAAAGGGTAGGGGGACTGCAGCCGATGGGCTCCGCGCGGCCTCTGAGCCATCGACCCATGAAGCACATCACTTGTTGCCCCCAGAAAAGCACAACGCGGAACGCAGCACCAAAGTTGGGCCTTTCTTGCTTACGATGTAAGTGTCATTCATTTAAGAACTGCGTGTTGGTCACGGCAGATCCTCCTTTGAGTTGCTGCGACACTTACCACAGAGTTAAATAGTTCCGCGGGGCCAAACGTTAATGAATTGTTTTGCACCTTTGCGTCGGAATATTCGTGCTGTATTCTGACTCATTTCTCCGTTTTCATTGTTTTTCCCTATTCGAAAGGAGGGGGGGGGGGGGGGGGGGGGGGGGAATCGTTATTTATCCGCAGACCGGTTATGTTTGTACGGTACTCTGACACCCACATGAGAGCCATGTTACCCTGCGCTTTGCACTGTCGTTTGTGGCGCGCTGCGGTGGACCTCGCTGACGCAGCACCGCCACGCAGGGGCTGACCGCATATAGCGGTCGCCACTTCCGGAGGCTGACGCAGCTGATGCGGAGCACCTTCCTGCTGGACTACATGCTGAGCAGCATGAACAGCGTGCTGCCAGGTGCCCCCTCCACCCCCCCCCCCCCCCCCCCCCCGGCGGGCGCAGCTCGGGTAGCTATGCATACCGCTGCATGTGCTTGGGCGACATCTCTGGCCGTTGCATGACTGTATTGGTTTCGGAGCTCTGCCTCTGTGTGCGCCAGGTCGCAGTTGTCAATAGTGCCGGGCGCGTTAGGGTCGACCCAGGCTTGCCTTACTATGCAGTGAGGTGTAATGACCATCCAAAGTGCAGGCTCGGGGGGGGGGGGGGGGGGGGGGGGGGAGGTCCTTCTCGCTCCATCGCAATGCTCGCTGAAGGCACCGAACGCCGCCTCGGACCTCCAGTTCCTAACCACAAGGCCGACCGGTCCCTATGCAGTGGCTCCACTACATTGCCTCGTTAATTGCGCCCTTGATCGCGTGACAAATCCGAGCAGCCGCCAGTGATTTGCTGCCAGTCCGTTGGAAGAGTGTCACGCCAAGCGACGCGTATGACGCCGGCGTAGCTCAGCGTAGTGTAATGGCGTACGTTAGCGGGCGCCGCCACCTGCCGCCTGTACCAGTTGTGGAGGGAGGCTGACCTCGGTGGCGCCACCTGTGCCACACGGGTTATGCAGACGGGCAGGGCCTGGAGAGCGACGACGATGGCGCGCACGCGTGGCAGATGGCGATGCTGCAGGCGCCGGCGCCAAGGATTTCCGTTGGCGCCGCCGGCGGTGGTCCGAGTGGCGACGCTCTGGACGACGACTTTGAGGGCCTGGAGGAGGGAGGAGAAGACATGGAGGAGGAGGAGGAGGAGGAGGAGGAGGAGGAGGAGGAGGAGAGCGATGGCGTGGAGACTAGCGGGGGGCTGCCGGGCTGGGGTGGGCCTGGGCTGATCGAGGAAGAGGCGGAGGAGGAGGAGGAGGGCAGTGAGGACAGTGAGGAGGATGAGCAGGAGGAGGAGGAAGAGGTCGAGCCGGCAAACAGTCTGCGGAAGCAGGGCAGGAAGGAGGCCTCCAGTGCGACACCCAAATCGAATGTGGCGGTGAAGCAGGAAAACAATGATAATGATGATGATGATGAGGATGAATCAGAAGAGGATGCGGAGGGGGAAAGCGAGGAGGAGGAGGAGAGTGAGGAGGAGATTGCGCCGCCAAGGAGTCTGTCAAAGAAGGGCAAGAAGGCGGCCATCCAGGCAACACCTAAGGTAGAGAGAAAGGCGGCCAAGGTGAAGGCCACCCCCAAAAGCGCACGCTGGAAGGGAAGCGAGAGGCTGCCGGAGACCCCGGAGACGACGCCCAAAGCCGGCGGGTTGCAGAGCGGCAAGCGGAGGCGCAGCACCGGCGGCGAGGTGACCCCGGCGCCGGGCAAGGGGACAAAGACGCCGCGCGCGAAGGGCGCGGCCACGGCACTCAAGTCGCGGAAGAAGTCCAAGGCGTACATCCTGGAGCGCCTCAGCTGACCGGCACGTACCTGTAGCCTTGTCCGCATCTAGCTCGCAGGGATGGAGGCCCTAGCATGTAATCGGCCGAACATCGGAATTCAGATGCGCTGTGCGAAGTAGTTGCTCTATGCTGCACCATTTGAGCTGCCATGTGGACTGCGCAGCAATTACGTAATTGGCATATAGGCGTTCTTTTCACGCTTACAGACCCAGACCCATTGATCCGATATAAACACGACCTGCCCATTTCAAAATGGGAATGCTAAATCTGGAAAATTGAAAGTGTGGACGAAGTTGTAAACGCCGTATTTGAACCAAATGTGTCAATACCTTCGATTCTACAAGTCGGCAGAACCATTTTTTCGTATCATACGCGACTACTACACGAACGCATATAACGAACGTGAATTCGAGATGTATGCCTATCTGCACAGTTACGTACACTGTGCTGTGATGCCTGTGGTCGGATCCTCAGGGGAGCTTGCTTGGGTCCTTGCACATCCTTCTATTGTCATGGGCAGTTAACATAATTGGAATTACCATGGTAACGGAGCAGTAGTTGGCATTGCGTCGAATAATGTCAAGAATACAGGTTTTGTTTGATGAGCGCGGTCGTTATCGCACTGGTATGAAGAATAGACCAGCAGCGCAGAAGGCAGCAAGTGGCTGTCCGCGCGGCTATCCTTACTTATTATGGTAATTAATGAAGCAATCCGCTCGCGACTGGGACACGATTCGAGCGTAAACGGTACAGGCCGGGGCGCTGTATATTGTCCCTAAATATATTATGGTACACGATACACGCGTAGATCCCGTGCGTCAGTATAGGGTTTGGAGCAGGGTTGCCCTGAAGGGGCTTCAGTTCAGGCCACTTCAGGCTGAAGTCCCGACTTCAGCTGAATTCAGTTCAGGCTGAATACTTAGCGAAAATGGCCTGAATACCCCTACCTGAAAGTCCCTCTAAACGTACGAGTTTTGAGCGTAGCGGCTTGCGGGAGAATCCATTCGCTCTGATATGTCCGAATCCGCAGAGAAATTGTACAGTAAGTGCCCCAGATGTCGCACGAGGCTGCATCCGTACCAGGCCCACATATGCGGCATATAGTACATGGCGGTGCTCCAATAGTATATTGCGCAGTGTTGAACGGTGTTCTCACTTTCTATAATGCGTCATCATGCACGTGCTCTATTCCTTGGCGGGGTGGCAACGGAGGCTGGCGCCCGCCGCCAAGGAATACGGAAAACAGCATCACCCAATTGGCGCACGATTACAGCACTACACTCTCCGCTCTCAAGTCTCAAGTCTCAACCGTACGCTCAGCCACCCCCCCCCCCCCCCCCCCAAGCTGACTATGGAAGCCGCGCAGGTCGCCTCGGAGGCCGCCGAACCTTACGCCGGCGCTGCGGAGGCCGAAGTCGACATGCAGGCCGCCGGCAATGAAGAGAGCATGCCGCTGCCGCCACCACGCTCGCTCCCCGGCCCATCCCGCCATACGAACCGCCGTAGCGTTGGCGACTCGTCGCAGTCCCGGCCCGACAGTGCCGGCGCTGAACCACCGATAGAACTTGACGATGACGATGAGCAAGCAGCCGAGGAGGGACCACCACACTTGAAACAGCGCACCGATATGCTCGTGAGAAACTTGAAAGCCACTTGGGGCCTTACTATCAAGACGAAACCTGTGTGGTCGTTCTTCGTGCCCGAATCCCCTCCCAACCCTGACAACGAGGAGGACGAGCATAGCAGCGTTAACGCCGCCACCCGCGTCAAATGTTTCGTCTGCTACGCTGCCAAGTGTGGGCAGCTACATCCGATGTACCCGCCTCCACCAGACGGGGACGAGAGAACTGCGGCGCACGGCGCCGATGCCGCGTTCTGCCGCCCCCCCCCCCCCCCCCCCCCCCCCCGTTCCTAAAGATAAGCTGGGCAGCGAGGCCAAGCACACGTTTGATTACAAGGCCGATCACGGCAACACGTCCCTGAAATACCACGTGAACCATTATCATAAGGAAGACCTCCGCAAGGTCCGCCTCACTTACCCGTTTGCCCCTTATCGTCTTTTTGCTTGTCCGCACGCAAGCTCGGCCTAGTAGTGGGGCTGCGACTGACATATATGTCATGATTTTCGCGGTACACGTGACACATTGCCTCGGCAATCCCGACGCCAACAAAACCTCCAAGAGGAGCGCGGCGATAGCTTCCTCTGGAGACCCCAACAGTACCACCACCGCCACGAAACACACTGTCAGGTCGCACTTCACGTTGACGAAGAAGCGCCCCCACGACGACAAGCGAGTGGTTTTCTTCTGGCGGCTGCTGTGCTTGCTCATCGTCTTCTGCAGGCTGCCACTCAGCATCGTCGCCAACCCAATACTCAAGGCCTTCATATGGTTCCTCGATTCGTCGCTGCCTCTGCCCTCTCGGGCGAAACTGACATCGCAGCTACTGCCGGAGCTGAAGAAGGAGGCCAGCAACCGTTTGAAAGGCCTACTGAAAGGAGTGCGTGGAGTGGCTCTCACTTTTGACTTGTGGATGTCCCGCAAAACGGAAGATGAATATTATGTCTGTGGATGTTCACTTCATATCATCGGGTTGGATCTGCACCACAACCACATCGGCATCCTCTCCTGCGCCGACAGCACCTCTGGCGAGGCCATTGCGGACAAGATGAGACCCGTGTTGGCAGAGTTCGACCTCTCCCATCAGGTTGTAGCCATGAGGGCAACCCATTTGCATGAGGAATATGCGCAGGTGCCTGCTGGCGGTGTGGCGGGATAGTCGCTATATAATACTGTGTGGGGCAGAGCGCGGGCAGCTGTCTCCTTCCACCTTGTCCAACCGGACTTGCTTTTGATATGGCCAACCCCACTAGAGAGCCGGAAGGTGGGAGCATGGAGAGCCAGGGCAGCGGTGGGCAGGAGCCCTGCAAGCGCGTGCGGCCCTGCGTGCGGCTGTTGCAGCTGCAGTCGCCACGCCGTCACCGAGCCAAGCCTCGGTCGTGAGATTGCGCATGCGGGCAGGGCAGCGGGCCGCAGCCCCGCAAGCGGGGGTGGCCCCGCAAGGCCACTGCATGTGCTTGCGCCACGCCCGTCACCGTGCCACGTCTCGATCTGCAGACTAGCGGGCAGCAGCCCCGCAAGCGCGGGTGGCCCGCCACCCCCCCATTTGAGGTTGCGCCACCTACCATCGAGGAGGCAATTAAGCGGAGGCGGTCTGGCCATATGAAAAAGGTAATTGTCGCCGTCTCGCCGGATACTAAGCGTCGTCTTCCTGTCGAGGAGCCGGATGCCGAGCTTGGGGTCAATAAGTCTGCCTCCAACTCCGATGGCCTCTGTGCTTGGAAGCCACGCTAGAGGCAGCGCCCGCCAAAGAGGCTGCAGAAGATGCCGAGCCTCGATCCCGATTGCGATCAAGAAGTACCTCCCCCCCCCCCCCCCCCCCCCCCCCCTCCCTCCCCCCCCAATGCACCATATGATGATATGCGCATTTTTATTTTTTAGGCTTGCCAATCTTGTCACGCCTGCGAACATGACGTATCTGCTCCCTCGACTGCACAAGCCCAACCCGGCACGTACCGGCCCTTCATCACAAGGCGCCAATGCTATCGAAGCGGAGGCGCCCTCAGCATAGGGTAGTTAGCCGGTCGCCAGCAAGGTGGGTGGCATTGCTGTCGTATGATGTTGCGGTGGGCGGTAGTAGTTTTACGGCTTGCTAACATTTTCACGCTCGCCGCCAGGCCCCAACTGCACAAACCCAAGCCGGCAGCAGCGTCCCACAACAACGCGCCACTGCCGTTGAGCAGGAGGCACCCTCGATAGAGGGACATCCGGTCGATAGAGGGACCGCCCATATATATATATAACATGACGAGATATATATTTAGCGCCTCATCATGATATACACAAGTCCATGAAAGCCTGGGCACAAAGAAATTCGCGATTCCGTACTCCCGGCGCCTACTGGACGCCGCCCATGCAATGTGGCGCACCGCCGTTTCAAATTTTTCCCGCCTACGCGCTAGCAGGATTAATGTAGGTCGGGAACTCGACTAGAAACGACCCAATAACTGGGGCACATGTGCAGCGGCGGCCCGTTGGCGCCGACCAGCTGCGTGCGCATACCGTGAAAGCCGCCGGAGCACAGGATGCAGTGGCGGCACGATGGGGCTGCCAGCCGCGTGTCTGGTTTGCGGAGGCGACCGGGGCACATGGTGCAGGGACAGCCTGGCGGCGCCAACCAGCTGCGTGCCCGGGCCGCGGAAGTGATCGGGACACATGGTGCACTGACGGCTCATTGGCGCCGACCAGCTGCGTGCCCAGGCCGCGGGAGCGACCCGGGCACATGGTGCACTGACGGCTCATTGGCGCCGACCAGCTGCGTGCCCAGGCCGCGAGAGCGACCCGGGCACATGGTGCACTGACGGCTCATTGGCGCCGACCAGCTGCGTGCCCAGGCCGCGGGAGCGACCCGGGCACATGGTGCACTGACGGCTCATTGGCGCCGACCAGCTGCGTGCCCAGGCCGCGGGAGCGACCGGGGCGCAGGGTGCAGTGGCGGCCCGTTGGCGCCGACCAGCTGCGTGCGCAGGCCGCGGCAGCGACCGGGACACGTCGGGTTTTTTCGTACCAGGGTCGGTACCAGAGCTGTTGCTCTGAGGGCTGCTGCTGCCCAGTGCAATACGATGGTGATGATTTTGGAGCGAATGTGATGCACTGCCACTTACACCCCCTGCATTGTCAAGCTGTCCAGCCTACTGATTCCCTGGCCGCAGACAGCATTCAGCAGTCTACTTACATCGCATGTGGGGAGGGTCGTGTTCAACTGCTATGTTGTAAGCCGTCGTAGCTCTATTTTCTTCCGTTGGTTTCGGAGCATATACATGTTGACTTACCGGACCTGCAGCCCTCACAACCTGCTGAAAACTATGCTCATTCTGCAGTCTTGAGCTGGAAGCATAACAAAATCCCTTCAAATTGTAACAACGTATACACAGCCAGTACCATACCAGAATTTAGGGCACTACCATAGTTTCGGGTATAGCAGCGCAATGGCATGGTGGAAGATCCCTGGTACTCAGGGAAAATGCACGAGGACCTTTAGCCAATATCTGCTCATCAGCCGGCCCCCACATAGTTGTCCGGTATCTCGTCTACATATATAGCACTTACAGTGATGGCGATCCTTGGCGAGATACAATCGAAAGAATCGAAATCTGTCTTGTAATGAATCCATCACATAAACATTTCGAAGCCCTACGCGGCATGGCGCCGCCGCCAGCAGCTGGTACAGCCAAGGCTCCGTCACCGCAGCTCCTCCTTGCCGCTACCCCCACTTTCTGCGCGTGGGCCCTCGCATAGGTCCAACTCCGCCGTGAGCAGCTTCTCCTTGCGCTCGTTGTTGCGCTTGGCAATGCGCCGCAGCGCCACCTGGGGATTTGTGTTCAAAAAATTGTGCGAAGACGTATCAGCAGCGAAGGCGTATCAGCGACGCATACGTGCTCCCACCATCGCACCACGACGGTTAGGCAAACTGGACGAGACAAGAAACGTCATATGTTCTTTTGATACGATATGGTTGGGTGAGCCAGGTTGCTTTCGGCGTGGCAGCCCAGTGTTGAGAAGATCAGTGCTATTGCAAAATACAACACGTCCATTCATGGCATGTATGCAGCCTGTTGCTACTCAAAACATGTCAGTTGATACCAACATGTAGCAGTAGCGGTACCAGAGCCGCATCTGCTCGCAGCAAATTCTGCCCTGCCGGCTGGATGCTCACCTGCCGCTCTCGCTCCGACAGGCTGTCCCAGTTGCTGATTCGCGAGATGGTGCCGTCGGTGTTCACTGTCAGGCGAAGGCAATGGCAGGCCTGGTCAATGCTCCCCATTCCACAGCCCTCCATCCCCCCCCCCCCCCCCCCCCCCCCCCCCCCCACCACCAGCCTTTCCCCAGGAGGAAAGAAAAGAAGCCCCCAAAACACATGCCATTGCTTGCAGGAGATAGGAAGGTGCGGGTACTACTACTACCCGTACTTTAATTACCATATATATGGCCCCGCAGCCTAACTAAAATAAAGCCACCCCATTGCCATGCGATATAGTCGCTGCCGCATATCATCCGGCTTTCAGAGAAGACGGACTTGATTGTGCGAGCCCATCTCACCCATCTCATACGGTCCTCCATCTGGGATTTAATTTGGCATATTTCTGAGTGCGGGTACCCATGTATTTTCGATAAGATGTGTGTATATACAAGGAAGAGTGAGAGCCACTCTGACAGTCACTAACTGAGGTCACGATTTAGGAACAGCCAGAACGGCCTGGACCAGTGATCATAGAGCGGTGAGTAGGGCGGCTGTGTATGGCCACATTGGAGCACTCTACCATAATTTGGGGCCAAAGGAGGAGCCGGCATCGCACCGATGACAGGGCCCAGGTGGTCCATCGCCATTTTGAGGCCATCTACTGCCACCTCCTTCGCGCCGCTCTCCACACCGCCCGCGGGCAGGGCCGCCGGATGCTCGATGTCGACGCGCTCGGCGCTGATGCCACCTAGGCCGGCGGCTTGTGCCGTGGCTGGACTCGCTGCCGCCAGAAGCAACGCGAGGAGCGCGCTCGCTACGGCAAGCGCGGGCGGCCCCTGTGTAAACTGGCGCGGCATCGCTCGTGACGGAGCGAGAGAGTCCTGGAACTTGCACCGCTTGAGACCGCGCTGTTAGCCTGTCAGGCGGCTCGTCACCGAGACCAGGTAGGGCAGTGGTAGGTAAGACGTACGGTAGGTCCCTCCGTGCCGCGTCTACAACTTGCATGGCATCGTCAGGGCTGAGAGGCTTCGTTGCCTGATAACCCCGGCAACTGTTGCATAATTACACGCCTCTGGCGGCGGCAGTGCTGACGGCGAGGCGCTACGGCGTAGCCTCGCCAGGGTCGCTACCTGGACACGCGCCTGATAATATTGCCTGATGTAATGTATTAAAAAAAAGTATGAAGTATCGACTACATACAGTACCGGTACAGGTATGGATTACAAAAAGGGCAGTAACAAATCCACCTACTGCTGAAAGTAGTACTAGAAAATCATCACATCAAGCCGCCTAAAAGCGGCCCGCATCCCGTACAGGTATAATTACATGAGCTAGCAGCGCTGCGGAGTAGTATTTCCGATATCGTCTGCGCAGAAGGCGATATCGGAAATCACCAAAATAAAAGGCAATCAGAAAGGTCCTCTACAGCTACTGCGGGGTGGAAGCAGTAACATGAGAAGACGCAGAGTGGGCACGAGCACACGCATCAGACTTGGCCATCTGCACACCGGCAGAGAGAATGCCGCCCAATATACCATGCATGCACGCAAGCCGAGACCCGCTGCAACAGCCCCCGCCGTGTGCGCGACAGGTGACGGCGGAACTCAGCAGGTTGGCTGGCGACAAAGTTTCGAAGTGCCTGAACGGATTGATCATGAAGAAAGCAAGAGGTCGGGGCGGAAGGACCGCCAGGGAAGTTGCGCACAGCCAACAGCACCGCGAAGATGTAGACCACCGTCAAAGCGGACTTCCCGAGACGGCCGCGCGCGGTCCTCAACCACAAAAGGGTAGTACCGGTGAACACCCTGCACTGGGGCGGAAGACGCCCGGTCCGCTGCCAACTTAGCATGCTCCGCCTCGGTCGCCGCGATTCCCGGGATGCACCAGCGGGGGTCGTTGCTCCAAATGGGGGTCGTAGCGCGTGGAGGACACGCACGCGAAGTCGATCATGTAATCGCACGCCGCCCCCCCCCCCTCCCCCCGCCGCTAGCGTCAGGTCCGACGGCCGCGAGCGGTCCGCTGGGGGCAGCCCACTCGTCTCAAGGGTCAAGTCGCCGGCTCCCGAGCGGTCCCGGTCAAGCACCGCCCCCGCATCAATTGCCACAGATGCCCACAGATTCTTCAAAGCGGTATGCATGCGGTGCTTGTAGTTCGCTACGGGGCATATGGGTAGATGATCCACGATGAAATCGGTAGCGCTCCGGTTCGAGCCATCCGTAGAGCGAAGCCATAAGGGATCAATACCACACGTTGGGCCAGGGCAAGTGACAAGCGCGGAACCTCCGCGCGGGCAAAGGCCCAGTACCCGCGCAGCGGCGGCCGAATAAGCAGCATGGGGAATCTTGCGGGCGGACTCGTGATCCGACTGGAAAAGCGATAGGGAGCCCGGCCCGCACGCGCTGTACAGGCGCAGGGTATCAAGTCGCGAGGCCGCTGCACCAGTACCTTCGAAGCTGAGATCGAGGGCCACGAAGTCACGCAAGCGAATCGCACGGCTGAGGTGGCGTTGGACAACCATGGTCGTGGGTTGATCATCGGAGGTCGCACCCGAACCCGTACCCGAGGGCGGAGCAGTAGAACCTGGCAGCGATGCTGGGAGGGAAACATTTGCTGCTGACGGAGGGTGTGCCACTAATTCGCCCGGCGACGGTATCTTCAGAGCTACAAAAGCGCATGTAGTAACGGTATTGGCAGTACTCGCGTACCACCGATAGGAAGCAATTGCTGCGCAGCAGAGGCGGTCTCACTAGTACCAACCCCAAGAGGAGTGGCCGTAAAAGGAGATGGGGTGACGCGCAATCCTCCGCTAGTGCTCGTACCCGTACGGGTCGTAGTACCAGTTGCTGGATCCGATGCAGCGGTGGTCGTAGCATTACTGACCGTAAGTAACTCGAAGATCTCGTGGGCGTGCTCATACGCCGCGCGCGCGCGCCGCACATCTTCTTGCGGTAACGTGGTTTGGGCCCGTACAGTCTCGTACACGCGGCGCGTCTCACGCGCCCATGGCAAAGCACTCGTAGCAACAGACGACACCTCGGCGCGGACCGCCTCGTATAAGGGGCCAAAGCAAGGGCGGGCCCGTACTCCCGTACCAACTTTGGCAGGACAACCGATTGCGCGGAATAAAACGCCGCAGGGGCCTCGGACTGCAGCAAGGCCAGATTCAGACGGCCAAAATCCGCGGGCATACTCATCTGAACGATTGCAGCCTCCATGCGCGGTGTAGACTGGTCGCAAGCGTCCAGGCCAAGCAGCGAAAACGCAGCCGAATTGTTGGCGGCGTCCACGGCCTCCAAGAAAGGGTCCAGCTCCGACGGCGGAATCATGCGGCTGAGGAAGCCAGTCTGCCGCACCGCGCATACGACCAGCAACCGCATGGCCCCATGGTGGCAGCCGTATCCCGACGTGCCAAAGGAGGCGATGCGCTCCAACAGTGTGGCGTGGGCCTCCCGGCGCCGCCCCAACGCGCCGGTCATCCACTCGGGCTAATGGCTAATAGGAGCACCCAGGTACACGGCGCCATCCTGGACAGGATCATCGGCCGGGGTCCGAAATCCTCCCGGGGCCAACTTCTCCCGTACTGTCCGCAACTCGGACTCGCTGTCGCCGGGGTGACGAACGTACCGCGTCTTACTGTCATGTACCACCAGTCCGACTTTGGAAAGCTCCGTGCAGTACTCGTCGAAAACGCGCGGAACGTGGGCCGCGGCAGTGGCTGCGCCGCAATCATCCGCAAAACTCTGGCAAAAAGTATCAGCGGCGGTACGGGCCACAACCGCTTGCACCGGGCCCGCGATAGCGAGGCAGAAGTATAGCGGGGCCAGGACATCACTCTGGCGTACACCCGTACGGGACTGTAGGGTGGCGCGCAAAGTACCGGGATCATCCGTCGCGTAGTAGTACAGGTCGCGAGGTCGATCGTACAACATCTGGAAAAAAGGGATCAGGCCATGTAGCCGCGGGTGCTGAAGCAAGCCGTAAAGTATCGCACCCCGGGATACCTCATTGAAGGCATTCCGAATATCCAGGAGTAGTAGTCCTTTCCCACCAGTACCACGCCCGCCGAAAAGTTGCAGCGCCACCCGCATGCTCATATACGCCGTCTCACAGCCAGCTCCCGACTGAAAGCTGCGTTGCACCGGGCCCATGACCTCCCGCGCATCCGCACCCACTTTCCCCAGAGCGTGGGCGGAGGCCAGGCGCACCAGCACGGAGCCGACGCCGAGCGGGCGTACTCGCAGCGGCTCGCCGCTCTTTTCCCGCTCCTCGCGCGCGGCGGGGTCGTCCTTGTGGAGCGCAAAGACGGAGCCACTCGCCAAGAAAGCCGCAGTACGCGAGTGGCACCGCCCCGCCAGGCAGCGGTTCACCCACATGCGCCATGAAGGTACGTCTAGGTCCCTGATGTGCTCCCAACGCCACCAGTCCACATGCCCTGCGGAAAGGCGGGGTGCACGACGCAGAACCCGCCGCTGGTCCTCCCCCCACCGCATAACCCCATCCGCATTGTCGCCCCACGACGGCGGCGCCCGTTGCATGTCCGGCGGTTCTTCGGGGGGAGAGTACTCCGGGCCGGTGGCAGCAGGAGGCGGATTGAGGGCATCGAGGGCAGGGAGCGCCGCAGCGGCGTCAGACACCATGCCGAGGTCAGCAGTGTCCAGCGCCTGGCGAGCGCGGCGCAGCTCCTGCACAGCGGTGAGTTTCGCCGCCCGGCGGTGAGCATCCACCACCGCCGGCGGCACCCCATCACCCGCAGCATCGGCGCCCCCTTCCGCAGCCTCAGCAGCAGCCGCACGCGCCCTCGCAGATCGACGGCGCTTCCGTCGGCGGGCACTCCGAGATGTGGTCGTCGGCAGCTCACCCGCCTCCATCTGGTAATTATGTAACTCGCTGCCATCCCGCGATTCGCGCCACAGTTGCTGCATCCCGCACACCGAGAAGCCGGCGCGCCCAGCATCCCCTGCCTCCCACATCCGCACTCGCCGCTCCGCCAATTTCCGCACAACTGCGGGGCTGCTGGATGGGTAGGGTCGCAGTAGTAGCCCCGCAAATACGCAGACAGCGCCTTCGGCCCTGTACGACCGGTCGTCGGTAGGAGGGAAGCAGTCAGCATAGGCCATCGTACGGTCTAGCAGGGGGAAGAGGACATGCCGAGCTGCGGGACAGACGCCGACAGCCGTGCCCCGCAGCGGCGTACGGGGCATCTTGCGGTAGACATCGCTGGTAGCGCACCACCGAGCGGTGGCCGCGAGAGCGGCATCATGAGCGGCTGAGGCAGCAGCCGGCGCGTGCTGGCGCTGCAGCGCCCGCACGCCAGCTGCCGACGCCGGGAGAGCCACACCGGGGGGCGGAGCCGTGGGAGGAGGGGGCTGCAGAACTGGCAGGTGGCGGCACGGGCCGCCGCTTGCGCGCCATGGAACACGTGGTGGCCCGAGCGCGGGCAGCCGTCTCGTGGGACGCACCGCAGATACACAGAGGGGTCGAAAGTCGTAGCGTAGGCGAGGCGCATGGCAGCTACCTCCGGGTCGTCGGACTCCATCCCGTGGTTCACGTGCGTGCACAAGAGGGCTGGCCGCCGGTAGGTGCGTCCACAGCCGCCATCGCAACACCGAAACTGCCAGTCAACGCCCCCGCCGGGCGTCGACGACTGCACCCGCGCCATCGCGCCCACCACCACCGCCGCCCCCGCCGGGACGGCGACCCCCACGGGAGCCCCCCTAGCAGAGGGGCCTGGAGGGGCCAGAGGACGCCCCACGGTGCTGAACCCCCACCGGCCACGCTACAGCCAGAGGCTGGGGGTCGGGGGAGGCTGATTTATGGGTTCGAGTACACGGGGTATGTACAGTAGTAGTGTTGATATTTTACGGGTACAGTGGCATCTTTTGCGGATGTGGCGAACGAACGTGATAGTTCACATATCGTTCGGACATTAGGCGAGTGAAGTAAGCAGGTAGTACAACGGCACTTACCTGCCAAAGCCCCCGCACCGCTATCTTTTACGGGTACAGTAATATTGCTTTTACTGGTGGATTTATTTATTGATTTATTCTCGGCTTGCGTGCATGGTACCCTGGGCGGCAGTCTCTCTGCCGGTGTGCAGATGGCCAAGTCTGATGCGTGTGCTCGTGCCCACTCTGCGTCTTCTCATGTTACTGCTTCCACCGCGCAGTCGCTGTAGAGGACCTTTCTGATTGCCTTTTATTTTGGTGATTTTCGATATCGCCTTCTGCTGCTGGCTCATGTAAGTGTATTTATTTATTGTTACGCTACCTGGTACTGGCCATTTTGTAATTCACAGCCGTCCTGGTCTTCTTACAGTTGCTTGTTTGTTTTTCCGCCCTCGGGACACGACTGGCACCTTGCAGCGTCTCGACGACGGCCGTTTTGGCGCAGCGATCCAGTTACGGAAAGCCCTGGGTAGACGACGCTCCGTTATAGTCATGAAGCACATTGCCGAAGCATTCTGCAAAACTAATTAAAGGCAAGTGACAAAATTTCCAACACTGTTGGATCACCGTCTAAAACACTGCCATCAAAATACCCGGCACTGACCACGAAAGGTCCGCCCTACCCGTTTGGGCGTCGGCCCATTCGAGTAATGCGAGTCGGGGCAAGCCCCAACCCGCGGGGCAAAACATTTCGGGAGTGCGATACATGTGCAACATAATAAAGGGAATGTGAGGGAGGGCCCGACGCCATAGCTGAAAAAAATTCCCATTCCCAGTAAAATCCAGGGCGCCGTGAAGGGAGGGGGGGACCACGCCCAAAATAAAGGCAGTCAAGTCCTCAGGTGTTGACGCAATAACCTGACCACTAATAAAATCCCTGAACTCCGGAACTAACAACCCAAAATTATGATGGTGATACCCTCACCGCGGGCACTCCACCAACATATGTTCGATAGTCTCAGATTCACCTCCGCCACATGCCGGGCAGTGTTCAAGGAACCGCTCAGGCATGGCTTGAATCCGGGCCAATCGGCGAGCAGTGGGAAATACTCGGGTGCGTAATTGTATCATAATGTGCAATATGTAGTTGCTAATATGTAGTTGCTGGTATGCGTACTAATCCTTACTTACTGTGAGGAAAGGTGCGCGTGGTGGAGAGAGTGAGTGCTATTCCACCGTTGTGATGCTGGAGTATGATCTGGTTACAGGCCGACAGGCGCCGAGCCTGATACATCAGGTGACGCGATGTGGCCGACAGGGCGCGGGCGCAGCCCGTCACCTGACGGGGGCGCGCTACCCGCCTGTTGTGCTATGATGATTAGGGTTAGTGAGGGTATAGGATATATCCTCACACTTACACCCGGCGCTATACTCCTAGTAATATTCGCCGTCGTGATATAATAGTAACAACCACAGCGAAACGACGGATGATCTTGTCGACTACGACCTACAAAATGAATAACGGTGACCATATATAATAACGATATTAGCGATAATGAAAACGACAACAACGACCTGCAGCGACTACAATCACGATGACCGAGCGACCCTTATCACTCTATGTAGCGACTAATCTTACCCTAATCTTACCCTTGCGGCCTTACCCTGTACCTGTAGCCAATACCGCCAGGTACGGTACCTGCGCCTGCCGAACACTACAAGTACCGCCCCGAGCCACTGCCCCTCACCACTCATCAGCGTCCCCTTTCGTCACAGTAACACGGAGCACACAGCTGCCCTCCGATCCAATATCCTTGAATTTGCCGGTGGGAGCGTCAACGTGCCCGGGGCAACTAGCAGCAGGTGCTTTCCCTACCGATACATGGGAAGGGCTGCGGCCTGGCGTGGTATTCGGGTGATATACCGTTATAATGTGCACATTGTTCCAAGATCGATATTTGTTACTTCTGTGGATAGTAGCAGGGGTAACCCCTGAAAGTAGTACTAGGTGCTTGATGAGTTGCTCGCGGGGTACCAGTAGTCCGCGGGTACGACCTGCTGGCATTCCTAAGACGGGCGCCATCCTGTGAGGCGCGGGCGCTCCTCATTGTCGCCAGTCGACCCCGAAAGGTTAAGTGGCACGTGCACTTCCTCTGCGGTGGAGCAGCGCCATTCGTAGGCGCGGGTGTTTTTCCCCACGATACTGGGACAAAGGGGGAAGGAGGGGGACCCCCCCCCCCCCACCGCCTGTGCCTTTCTCTCCACCCCCCCCCCCCCCCCCCCCCCCCCGCCCCCCCCCGCGATAATAATGCTAAAGGACGCGTATTGCCCACTTTTTTTTGCAAGGTCAACATGAAGATTGGGATGAAAAGGTGCAGCAAATGCAGACAAGTCAAGCCACACGACGACTTCCCTCGCAGCAGCGGCGCAGTGGACGGGAGGTATTGCTACTGCAGGCCCTGCAACTCAGCGATTGGCAAAACCCGGTTGCTGCGCCTGAAGTCGGAGAAGAAGAGTAAGGCCGCGCAGGCAAAGAGAGGCGGCGCCCGTGCTGGGCAATTATCCCACCCCACCAAGATCTGCAGCATGTGCAAGGTGGACTTGCCTGTGGACAACTTCCAGCGCAACCGATGCTCGAGCGACGGCATGCGCAGCGAATGCCGCAGCTGCACCTCTGAGGCCAAGGCCACAAGGCCACCTCCACACGGCCTGGGCAGGACAGCCAGCAGGGGGCGGGCGCTGCTCTCGGCGCCACCCACTCCCCGACGAAGCACCGCTGCTCGCTCCCGCGCTGGACGCTTTGGCAGCGCCAGCGTCCCTGTCAAGACGTGCACCGGCTGCAACCAGGAGAAGTCGACTAATGATTACTACCGTAGGGCCGGCTCCAAGGACGGGCTGCGTAGCCAATGCAAGACATGCATAGCAGCGTTCGAGCAGGCGCGGCGGGCCAAGCTGAATCAGCGTAGACCTGCACAAGAAATGATGCCATCCGGCCGAGCGACGCGCTCTGTTGGTGCAGTGGCCGCGCTACCTCGCATCAGCCCGGGCCGCGACTTGCCAACCAGTGAGCCTTCCAAGGTCTGTGGCAAGTGCCGGATTGCCATGCCGAGGCCGTCCTTCTTCCGGGACCCCGCACGAAAGGACGGCCTACGAAGCTACTGCAAGGCGTGCACCCAAGCGTACAAGTCAAGCCGGAAGCGGGCTTTGGCGCGAGTCATGCACCAAACCAGTCTCACACAGCAGCATGCCCAGCCGCCCACAAGTCAACTTACAACACCTGCGCCATCTCCAAGTGGGAATCGGGCCCCAGATGCCGATTGGGCTCGCCCCACAAAGCGCCGGTGCCTCAGGGCTCCGCGTCCCCTCGGTAGGGGCGGCGAGGGAACACCAGCTGCCGCTGATGCGGCTGGGACCCTCCTGGGCATGAGCCAGCCGGCGTCTACGCCGCCTTCTGCGTGGCAGGCACAGCGTCTGCGCCGTCACCTGGATGGTGGCGCAGATACTGGCGGCAATGACAACAGCAAACCGGAGGCGGTGGAGGCGCGCGTGCGTATGGCGCGCCTGTTGTTGACGCACAGCCATCGGCTGAGTGTGCAGGCCAAGATGTTGCAGTGTCTCGGCCCTCTGGAGTGCGCGGCGCTGCTTGAGGGGGAGTCCCTTCCGGATGTCAGCTGCGAGCTGGTTCTGGAGCGCTTCACGCAGCTGATGGAGGCTGCTGCCTGAAAAGGTGGAAACGCTTGGCAAGCAGCCGCACAATGTGGAATGCGCAAGGGGGCGCACACATTACTGCTGCATGACAGCATTGCCTGTGATAGACCCAATCATTTCCCTTGTGCGGTCGAATTGGGGCACATTGGAACACCATTGCACGCCGCGTTTTCCTTCCAGGCTCATGTCTCTAATAAAAAACTCCTGCAGCATGTAATATGGCTTTAGAACCGAATCTGAATTTGAGTTCGGAGCCAGTCATTGCCAATTTTACATCGCCTTGGGCACGTAGCTAAACATTATGCTAGCTAAACGTTATTATCTGCCTGAGGGTACTGAGCAACTAAGGCAGACTGCCTGCTGACAGGAAAGCTTTATGCATAAATAAGATAATAACACAATACCTTAGTAAGGATCAGTAGTAGTGAGAAAGTGCCCTAAATTGTGGCATGCCCGTTTTTCAGCAAATAACACATTGTCACCTGGCCCTCTCATGCCGCCTACTCTGGCCGCGGCAAAAAATGTTCATCTGATCAAGGGTAAGGAACAAATAGTAGTACTACTGTTAGTGGCGTGCGGGCGCACAGAGGCCGGCGGAGCCCCCCCCCCCCCCCCCCCCCCCCAAAGTTCCATACAGGAAGAATCACGTATGTAGTTGTATAGCAGCCCTACCTTTACCGTAGTCAGACAGCATACCGGAATATGCATTGTTACCAGCAGCATCATAATAGCAACCAACCACACTGGTAACTAGTCGCTACTCTAGCTGTAGTCGCTGTAATGCTGATTGCTATCCAAAAAACTATTTGCGCTATTATACTGTATGTATGGTCGTTTTAAATATGATAATAACGATAAATATTAAATGACCAGTACCAGACGATGAGCAGAGACGAACTATAAATATAATACGCACGGCAGTCGCGAAGCGAATGCGAATGCGTATTAATATACCCCCCCCCCCCCCCCCGCACACACACACACACACACCCCCACACACACAAAAGCCTTGCCCCCCCAAAATCACACAACACGTGGGAATTCTCTGTTAAGCGGGTACGCGGCATTATTATTGGATGTCGAATATTAAATATTGGAAGCTTCTGGCGAAGTTTACCGAGCTGTTCCCGTCTTCACCAGGCGCAAGTGCCTCTGAACAGGCGATATTCAGATGTTCCCCCCCGTCGCATAGCGCGAGAGGATCGCACCCTCCGGGGAGAACTGTTTCGTTGTGTTGGCGGCTGGTAGCCTCAGCCCCCTGCCTCTCTTCCTTTTCGCTTTCCTTCCCAGACCTTGAGGCAGCCAATTTCCACAAGCCGGAACTCTCTGGGCCGTGCTTTTGCCACAGTGTCTCGGTGAAATCAGGCTCGCTGACACGAGCGCTGAACGCTTGCTACAACTATGTGCGGCGCTGACAACTAGATGAGCAAGCAGGAAGGCCAGGATTGGTGCGCCCACAAGAATGCTCTCCCAGCCGCGGTTTGCCACATCCCGCCTTGCTACTCGTAGGACAGCACTGTTGCCTCCCCCCCCCCCCCCCCCACACACCCCCGCCCGCCTGCCACACCCACACACCACATGCACACACAGTCTTTTTCCTTCTACCAGTCTACTGAAATAATTGCAAGAGAAAGATATTGTGGCGAAGGGGGGAAGGGGGGGGGGGGGGGGTCATGTCAAAACTCTGTCATGACTGCTACTCGCAGCTTTTGACATATTTTGAGACCCATCCTGACGAACATGTGAGCATCATAGCACCCGCCTGCTCCAGTCCCCGTCAATCCGGGTTTCACTTTCCGCCTCAAGAGAGCGGCCGTGTGCTGAAGCACTGTCTTGCCTGCTCCAGCCATCCATGGGGACGTCACAGGTGGGATGCGCCCCGGCGGAGGTCAGCGATAAGGAGGATAAAGCAGGCGTTTCACAGCTGCCAGCTGCCCCCCCCCCCCCCCCCCCCCCCCCCCATAAGCAGGGTGCGCCTGCACTGCGCTCGGGCGTCAAGCGCTGATCCATGTGTGCGGGAATCAAGCCCCTGGACGACTTCCCGCGCTGCAAGAGAGCCTGGGACGGCCGCTTTTCCTGCTGCCGCTCCTGCAACACCCTCTCCTCGCTGACTCACCAGGGGCGCCGGAAGCTTCGCGATGACGCCCCCGCTACGGAGGCCCCCGAGGGCACGCGGCTGCGGCCCTGCCAGCCCCTGCCGCAGCCCAGCGCAACTGACCCTTGCGCCCCCAAGACCAGTGCAACCGGCCCCAACACCTGCCGCAAGTGCGGTGCCATGAAGCCCGCCGGTGCCTTCCACAGAGCACGCCGCGGTGCCGACGAGCTGCGCTGCGAGTGCAGGGACTCCTCCATGGCGTGAAACCACGCACACCGCTCCAAGGCGCCAGGAGAACGCCGGACGGGGCCAATTGCGGCCAATGTGGCGCCACCAAGGGGTGAGACTGCTTTGACGCTGCCCCGGGGCGCCTGACGGGCTGCGTAAGGCGTACCAAGCTTGCCTGCGCTTGCGCCGCCCGCCTCCCGCCAACAGTCTGGAGCCCCCACAGACTGCCAGGAAGACGTGCCGGCGCTGTGGCGTCGAGAAGCTAGGCAATGACCTCTGGGCTGACTCGAGCAAGTCACACGGGCTGCGGGTGCACTGCAAAGAGTGCAACCGGGAGGCCAAGGCGATGCACAGCAGCGAGGGAGCAGCCGGCAGAGGCGGCGAGGAGCGGCAGACAAAGC
>VCJN01003261.1:0-68128 GCA_006384855.1 Tetraselmis striata | reverse complement strand
GGACAACGCGCTCGCGCTGCACGACCTCGCGACCGGCCGCTTTGTCAATCGGGTCCCCCCCCCCCCCCCCCCCCCCTCGCCCCCTCGCCCCCGCCCTGGCCCCATCTACCTCTTCCCCTGCGTTTTCCTCCTCTGGCTTGCCCCGGGGCTTGCCCCGGGGCTCCTCTCAGCTGCGCTGCGACGCGGTACGGCGTGCAGGTTGAGGCGCCAGGGGAGGTCATTGCGGTGCGCTACCCAGCGGGACGCGGCCTGCTCGCGGCGGGCTGTCTCAACGGCTCCGTCGCCCTCTGCGACCCGCGCAGCAACTACCGGTGCCCCCCCCCCCCCCCCCCCACACACACACACTTTCCACGCCCCCTCTGGCCAGCCTGCGGCCGCATCTTGGCAGCCATGGCCCTGCCAGGGGACCCCTGCATGTTGCCCCTCTATCCACTTGTTCCTATTCCTGCGGACGTCTCTTGACGCGCCGGAGCGGCGGCTGCGCAGGGTGGAGCGCACCATCGTGCCGCACGCAGGCGGCCTCACGGCAATGGACGCCAAGGGGGACCTGCTGGCGACTGCGGGCCTGCACGTGCGCATGGGCCAGCTCGTGATGGACTCCCTCGTGCAGGTCGCTCCCCCCCCCCCCCCCCCCCCCCCCCAAGAAAATGTGGTACCAGCGGGCATCGATGTTGTGCTGCATGTGCTGCTCTGCCCTGCCCTCCTACCCAGCCAGCAAGGATCCCTATGCCCTGTGTACAAGCGATGCCGATGGCGATTTCATCAACGCAAACCGCTGCGGTTCAGCCGGGATTGTGCAGGAAGGAAAAATCATTAGGCTGGTGCAAGGGGGAGTCTCTGGCTGGAACGTAAATATGTAAGCCCTTGTCGCCGAGACCAGTTTCTGGCGGTGGCAGCCTCGCGCGCCTTAGCGACACATCCACAGCGAGCAGCGGCGCAGCTTGCCCCCTCCCCCCCCACCTGGCGGTAGCCTGTGGTGTGCCGCTGCTGTGGCTGCTCACCGTGGCCCGTCGCGTTTGCAGACGACCCTCTGCCAGCCCGCTCGCCCCGCGACCCCCGGCAGCACCCCCTCACGCGCGGCCCGTGCCGCACCCGCAGGTGTACGACATTCGAGGCGCGCCGCGCGCAGTGTTCCACATCCCCTTTGCGGCCGGCCCCACGATGCTGCACTTCCAGCCCAAGTTCACCTCCATGCTCATGGTCGGCTCCGCCTCGGGCATCTTCACCGTCTCGGACGTGCAGGGCATCGGCATGAACACCACCCACCAGGCACCCCCCCCCCCCCCCACACACACACACACATCAGCCTCCCCTTCCCCTGCACCCGCCGCTGGGCACCATTTAAGCACGTGATGGCATGCAGCCAAGGCGTAGGAACCTCCCCGCCCGGGGTCGACAGGTGTCCATGGACCTGCTTGGCAGCGCAATAGCAAGGCGGCGTGTTCAGACTTCAGACACGACAGAGGAGAGACAGAGAGGGAGAGAGAGGGCGGAGGAAGGAGGGAGCCACACTGAAGGGATACGTGACAGTGTGTCACTGTACCCCTGGAAAGCTCGGCATATGCCTGCAGAGAGAGTGTCATCCTGTAGAATCTCTGGTCTATCAATGTGTTTGCATACCTCCCCCCTCTCCCCCCTCCTTCCAACAACCAGAAACATAACAGTCCATCTGTCCACCTTCTCCTCGGCTAATTCTCCCTCGGCACCCGCACCCGCAGAAAAATCATTTGTCGTTGATTCTAATGGCGTGGCGGTGGCGGCACAGATGTAGAGGCTCACTCGGGCGCTGGCGCTGTCTGTGCGCTCAGCTGCAGTGCGAGGGCGACATGGCCATGGCGGCCTCCATCTCCTCCTGCGGCGAGATGACGGCCTTCGGCACCGCCGGCGGCTACCTGCACCTCTGGGCCTCCTCCGAGACCCCGCGCGTGAACCACTACAGCCGCCCCACCGCGTTTGCCACCCTGCCGCGAGAGGTAAGCCCCCCCCCCCCCCCCCCCCTAGGCGCCTACCCTTCCGCACATGAAGTTCCCTGGCTACCTGGCAGCCTGCCGCCCTCCGCCTCATGTTTGGCGCCAAGGCTGGGCGTGAACACCTGCATGGCGGCCGCGCAGAGGCTGGCTGCCCCAAAGGCCGAAAACCTGCGCATTACGGGCGTGCCGCAGCACTTCTGCATGGAGGGCCGCCCCTTCAGCAGCTGGGACCCCGGCGACACCATGGCGGTGGGGCTGCCCCCGCGCGTGGTGGATCCCTCGCTGCTCAAGAACCTCAAGCAGGCGCGCCCCCTACCCCCCCCCCTTTCCCCCCTTCCTGCGTACATGAGGCCGATCAATCAGCAGTCTTGCCATTGTTTTTATGACCCAGAACATGGAATCCGGTCCACGAGTGGCGAAAGTCGATATTGGATCAAGTCAACTTGATATTGATATTGAAGTTGATATATCAAGTTGACAGATCACGTTGATATTGATCAAATCAATATTATTAGTATTGATTTGATAATTATTTGATTATTATCAAATTAATGAAATTCAATTTGTTTGCACCGTCAAATTTTAGATTTCATGGTTTTTTCATGGTGGACTTTCAGTTGGTTATAGTTTTTGTTCTTTTCCCTGAGGGGTTCAAGAAAAGCGAGACATGGCAAACCTGAAGCGTGGTGACGACACCCTGCCGGCTGATGAGGGTGCCGCAACCTCCGCCTTTCCCTGTGCTGCCGCGTACAGGTCGACTTCGTGGGCTATGTGGGCAACCCAAAGTACTCCCGCAGCCGCAAGCCCTTTGAGAGCAGCTATCTCACCGCCGGGCTGCGTAACCAGCGCGTGCGCGTCGGCGGGCGCAAGCTCGATAAGAGCATGGAGCGCGCCTACCGCGGCAACGGTAACCCCCCCCCCCCCCCCCCCCCCATGGGCACGGGTCACCCACCTTGTTCCCTCAATCACCTCAATGTGACCCAGCGGTACAGCGTTGATGTGCCGGTAAGCCATTATGCCGCCACTGGACAAGCGCTGGAAGTGCCCATGGGAATGCCACAAAACCGCTATGCGGTTTGGGTTGCTACCCTCGAACATCACAGCAATCAAGTGTTCCTCGATTAGGCAAGGTTGGGACTAATGAAGACAGCAGACCTCTCGCATCTTGCCATCTTGACCCGGCCTATACTGCGCCGCGCAGGTCCCCGGCTGCCGGCGCGCTACCACAAGATGGAGATCCGTCGGCTGCAGAGTCACGTCCGCTTTGAGGACTTTGACTTTGGCTTCTACAATCGCACCAAGTTTGCGGGTCTGGAGAACAACCTCGCCAACTGTTACTGCAACCCGCTCATGCAGGTGCGGGCGGGCATGCGTGGTTTGACAGAGGGCTGGGGTGGGGGGTCATTCTCTGAGTCTCGTCCCATGGCTTCTCTTTGAAACATGACTTCATCCTCGATTTCATCCCAACGATTTGCGTCTTCTGGTTGTCAGTGAGGACCGTCTTCAAGTTCTTGTTTGTGAACGAGTGGGTCGGATGCATTATGTCTCGTCCCACCACACACAGAAGTTAGGCCAAAACTTGCGGTGTCATGCGCCTGCTTCCATGCCATCACTTTGGTCGCCATGCCACGCCGGTGAGACACATCACTACCAGCCTTTTCACTTTTTTTTTTACACCTGAGTCATGAGCATCGACAGACACGTCTGGCCAGATTAAATGTAGAGAATTGCGCAGCAGCCTGACTGGCATTCACACCAGTCCAGGTCATTCATCACTGTCATATGTTTTGGAACAGGACTCCATGTCACATGAAGGACGCATACTATAGCAAGTTAGCGCTGGGCTGTTCACCCAGTAGGGATCCGCTGACGCCTTTCAACCACCTACGGCTCTTGCACGCGCAGCTCCCTCTCTCTCTCTCCCTCGCCCTCTCTGACAACACATGCTACACCATGCGCTTGATCGATCGGTGTAGTGTGGGGAGCCTACAATTGTCCATGGGAGAATACACACCAGGTGGATAATAGATCGTGCAGATCGGCACAACAGGCCAACTTGTGACAAAGACAAGGCGCTGGATGTGTCTTGGACGGGGCGCCATGCCGTGTGATCTGGCGTGGAGGGGGCTGATTGAGTGTGTTTGCACATGTGCTCCCCGGTGTGGCGCAGGTGCTCTTCTTCATCCCTATGATGCGGGAGTACCTGCTGCAGCACCAGCCCGACCCCGACCGCGAGCACAGCCTGACCTGCGAGACCAGCTTCTTGTTCCGCATGCTCCACACCGCGGCGCGCCGCGGAGGCGGCGGCACCTGCCAGGCCGCCAACCTGCTGCGCTCGCTGCGCCAGAGCCGGGAGGCCTCCATGCTTGGGCTGCTGGAGGGGCACAAGAACGAGGGGCGCGTGAAGTCCAACAAGGGCGACATCGAGGTGCGCACACCCGTCCCCATGGCCCCACAATACGCGGCAATCCAACGGCCCCAGACCCTAACGAACCATAACTCAGTGCTGCACGGCATACGGAAGCCAAGAAGCGATACATGAGCTGAACACGAAGTGTGAGATCCCGGCTCTCAAATTCCATTGCTTTGTTCAGGTTGAAGTGAAACCCTCCGGTAGAGATCATTGTACCAGGTGGCTGTGCGGGTTCCGGCGCGGCAATTTGAGGACACTGCAAACGAGACCTTGCCCTGCCTGCCTGCGATAAGTCAAATGTAGACAAAACTATCGCAGACCTATCGCAAATGTTCTCATAGGTTGCATGCAAGCCGACTTTGAGGGCTTATTATGACTAGCGCGTAGGTGGCACGAATTCAACCAGATGGTGCCTGACCGTGTTTTGCCACCCTTCTGGCGTTTTATTTTCTTGTTCTGTTCTATTCAATTCTGCATTATTCTACTTTCTTCTTCTCATTGCTTATTATATTATTCTATTATGGCATTATTCTACTTTCTCCTTATTATTGGTGAAGTTCCATTGTTATTGTATGCTTGGACGCGATAGTAAGGACAATGGAATTTTTCATGTCTGCAATATCCTGAACAAACGCGCTTTTAATCCTTATCAGTATAAATGCGCGTTGAGTTATACCATGTGACAGTCACCTGACCAGTAAAAATATCACACGTTATGCTGACACTATGATTGACGTTATCTTATCGTTGTGCATTCCTGTATTGCCATCTAATTTGAAACAATGCACGTATACTTTTTCCTGAGTAAATGAGCAATATTATCTCAAACAATGTATTCAGTGTTATCCGATATCGATCCCCAATATGACTGAGATGTTTCTGTCAGTTTTCTTTCAAAATAATCCTTACTATCAACACATTGTCTATTCTATTCTATTTTTCGATGCCAAAATTCTATCCTAATAGACTGTTGAGTGGGGTCTTTCAGGTGCGCCGGCCCCCGTAGAGCCTTTGGCGTCACGCAGCTACTTCTGGCCGGTTGTCCCCTAGTGATAGTGTGCCTGGCGACGATGCTGAGCCCCCCCCCCCCCCCCCCCCCCTCCCTCCCTCCCCCCCCCCGCCGGCGCCCGCCCCAGGTGGAGACCAACAAGGAGCGCTCCCTGAGCCGGCGCGTGCAGAGCCTGAGCCGCTTTATGCTGGAGCACCTGCACCGCGAGGTGGTGTCGCCCGGCGTCGGCAGTGGCGGGCAGGGCGGCGCGTCGCTGCACACCGCCATCAGCGCCATCTTTGGCATGGAGTATCGGCAGCGCCTGCAGTGCCTCGCCGGCGCCAAGGCAGAGCAGCAACGTGAGGGGCGTTCCTTCCAGGTGCGCGCGTGCTCTCATGTGTACGCCTGCCTCTGTGTTTCTACGGGTACCGGCACAAATAACATCCTGCCCTTACTGTCAGAGACAGGCAAGACCACGGCGGAACCATAACAATTACTTCTTTTTGTTGCATGCAAGCCCAACCTAGGGGAGACGGTATATCGCAGGTCTTTTGTATATTCAGGCTCGTGCTATAGGCGCTCGCTTGTACATATATACCGTTGCTGAGATACGGCGATTCCCTTTTGCTGCCTCGCGTTATTGTGTGTGCGCTTCTTGCGCCTTCCCTCCATACCCGTGTGCACTCAGTCTGCAATCCGTTGCTGTGCCTTTGTAAATGTATGTATTGGACAGGCACACTGTGATAAACGTGGTGTGCATCTGGTGCATGCCAAACATGACAAACCAGTGCCATTTCTCGTCAAATATGTTTGTTCAATAATGTGGGGAAAAGTGTTTGCAGACGCAATTAAATTACAATGGAAGCCAAACTGTTTGCAGACGTGACTTTCTTTCGTGGGTATCGGGTTGCTGTCACGCGCACCCATGGCTGCACACTGTCCGGTCGGCCGGCCCAAATCACCGCCTTCCCGCTGTGTGACCGGAGTGATTGCTCCTGGACAGGTGGAGCTGCAGTACCCCCCTCCAAGCGAGCGACCCGGCGAGAAGGGCAGCTCCCAGGTGTGTGAGTGACCCAGGCGGCGCTTCCCAGGAGCGCTCTGCCGTTGCCCCCATCCTCAGCAGGGCGCCTTCTCCCTGCCCCTGAGCCCCCTCCCCCCTCCCCCCCTCTCTTCTTTATGTCCCTCTCCAACAGCGGCCATCATTCGCCAGCTTACTTGTGGGAGGCCTCCGGCCGCAGGCAGACCTGCGCGCCTGGTTTGACGAGAAGCACGGCTACCAGGTGCGCAGCCCTCCTGGATACATACTAACACCGGCTGACGGACGGCCCACCAGCACCTGCGACTCGCTTCACCCCTTGCAACCGGACGCTCTTGGCCACACGAAACAGCCTCTAGCTCGAAACTGTCCGCTCTGCAGAGAAACGTGCATGTCACTGTTTTATTTGCTTTCGTAGGCTTCTACCCGCCTCGCATGTACTGTTTTGTCTCCCTGACGGATACCGCCCCCAGACTCACAATAGTGTCCAAAGTGCAAAATATTCACAAACTTAATATTACTGTACAATTGAATACAGCTCGTGGGGCCAAAACACAATGGATTGTTTGATACCCTCGCATCGAAATGTATGTTGTATTCGTGCTGTATTCTGAATTACCTCTCTGTTTGCACCGCATTTCCGTTTGGGGAGGGGGGGGGGTCCCAGAACGTTATGTGTCCGCAGACCGTCTGTGTTTGCGCAGTATGTGCTACAGCTGTGCCTGCCGCCACTCGCACCAAGGCGGCTGCTCCCCTGAGAAGGAAATGCCCCCAGTGTAACGGTCGACTCGGTGTGGTTTCGCAGATGGTGCGGCAGATGCGGGTGCCCACGGCGCTGCCGCAGGTGATGGTGGTCAACTGCGGCATGCAGGACCGCGCCGATGTAGCATGGTGGCAGCCATGGTCCGGACCGGACGGCGGCGAGCGGCCGTGGTGAGCCCCCCCCCCCCCCCCTCCTCCCCTCTTACCCAATCACCCCTGTGTTTTACTTCCCCGCAGCTGCGGCCACTCAGACAGGAAAGGGTCAGTTGCCGCCCGTCTAGCGACTCCAATCATATGTTTTGTGAGGAGCGACATCTCTCTTGTAATTGGCGCTCTATTGGCGTCGGCGCTGACAGTTTGGTATGCATTATCTGGTTCGAATGATTAGTCGATTGACACTTCGGGATCAGACACAACACGGGACAACTGCGACTCGCCAAGCCTCAGCGCAGCTTGGCTCGGCTCGTTTAGGATGTTTTTTGGTACTTAAGGTTTCTATACACACATATATAACGATGCATGAATATTTATTACATATATATACATTTGTTATGGTGTCTCAGTGTTATTTGATTATTTTAACCCTAAAACCCACATCCCATGATTCCGGCGCGTTCCTCTAGTTTCCGTTTCGAATATGTTGTTTTTCCACCTTCCCGGCATGTGCGTGGCGTTCTCACTTTCCAGTGCGCGCCGCCTGCCGGCCGGGCCAGGCTGCCGTGGGCGATCGAGGTGGAGACGCGGCCGTCGGAGTGGGCGGTGAGCGCAGAGGAGGTGGAGCTGGCGGCGCTGCCCGCGGCGGCCGACGCTTGCCGTCGCGGCGGCGATGCTGGCGGCAGCTCCACCAAGGCGATATTTGTGCTCACCGCGTTGATCGTCCATGTGCAGGTCGGTGAGAGGCAATGCCGCGGATGTTTTGTGCTTGTTTCCTATCACATGATGAGCGTGTGTGTGTGTGTGTGTGCGCTTGTTTGTGGCTCTGCACTACTATACATGGATGGAGCTGCACAATTACGAAAAGAAGTCTAGCTAGCTGGAGCGTGAGTATTCAGAGGAAAACACTCTCCACATGAAATTGGGGGTCGGACAGCGAAGGGTTGTGTTTAGCCGTCCTTGCCAGGCCCCTGGATATTCATAGATTGTCGCCATGCTGAAGACATCAGTCAGCGTGCGCGTCGTAATGAAGGTGCCGCCGTGCCGCACGCGTCTGCTGTGCCTGAGCGGTGGCACCGCGTGCTCCCGGGCAGAGCTCCGAGCCCATGGACGAAGACATGGGCAAGCCGGGCGATGACGAGGGCCACGTGGTGGCGCTGCTCAAGGTGACCCACGAGTCCCCTCGCCGACGCGAAACGCTCCCCGCCCCGGGCTTTGCCGTGGCCGAGGATCCCGCTGAGATGCCCCCCCCCCCCCCCCCCCCCCCCCCCCCCCAAACCGCCCCCTGCCGATGCCGCCGATGCTCCAGGTGCCTCCCAGCGACTTTGACCCGGAGCTGGGGCTGGCAGCGCCCTCCCCGCAGTTGCCCAGGAGTGGCATGGCGGTCACCTCCAGGTGCGGGAAGCACTCGCCCCTTGCCCAGCAGCTGCTGCAACGTGCTGCTGATGATACAAGCGCCGATGCGGTAATTAAAACACCGTGAATAACTCTGGCTTGCTACCTGCCAGAGGTACAATGTAGACAAACCTATAGCGAATGGTCTTACAGGTCGCATGCAAGCGCAGTTTGAGGCTGACAACAATAAGGGTTGTTTTGGGTGTGTCGGCACTCGTAGCGGCTGAAGGGACGCTGTATGAGTCAGCATCTCCCCAAGCTCAGCTTTGGCCTTGGCATCGATGGATGAAATTAGGCCAAATTGAACCACTGCTCGGGATGCAGTGCCGACTCGCGGCATTCAGCCGACCCGGTGCCTTACACTGCCCCCCGTCCTCCGCGCAGGCCGCCGGCGCTCGTAACAAAGCAGAGCCTGGCAGCCGCGGTGGCGCCGCTCACGGCGGAGTCCATGGAGGCCAAGCTGGGGAGCGTGGCGGAGGCCGTGGGGGATGCGGAGCCGTCGGCGGCGGCGGAGGCGACATCCGCCACGCAAGAGGCCGCCAAGCCAGCGGCCGCTGGACGCCAGGCAGCGGCTGACGCGTGCGCAGCCCCTTCCAATCCTTTACGATTACCCCAATTCCGCACCGTTGTCTTCATGCCTCCCAGAGCGCCAACCTCTCCCTTCTGCACCGCAAGGCCATGTGCTGATTCACTCAACAGACCCGTGCGGTTCACTTTATCAGCATGTCTGCTTGTTACTCGTCTGCTTGCGGCTGCTTTGTACTTCCATGGCTGGCCCGTGTTAAACGAAAAACGGATCTCGGTGTGTTAAGCAGTGTCAGCAACAGGGCGTTTCTGAGCACTAGACACACATACGTGTGATTGTGTCCCAAGCCGCATACTCCCATCATTAGTTATCTGTACCCAAACATCCACCACCCAAGACCCGCCATCCCCACAGGTAAAGGGATAAACCCTCAGATAACATGTGACATGCGATTTCTCCAGCGTGATGTCTAGGTGTACGCAGTGTATTCCATGTGTAGGCAGCTTATTACGTGTAGACAGCATGTTATGCATCCATGCGAAAGGTGTATATAGTCAATGGCATACAACACCCTCTAGCTTCCTGTAGTATTCTTTCCAGAGACCATCTAGGGGGTCTCCGTAAGAGTAGAAGACCCCCGCCCCTTCCCCTAAATCCCGCCCCCTGGCGCCCACGCTGTTGCCCCATGCTGGCGCTGACGGACTGTTTCCTGCCCATGGCTGCCTGCAGCGCCGGCCACGCACCAGCAATCTTCATGGAGGCAAGCACCCCGTCGCCCAGCAAAGCCCCGCCAGTGCCCGGGGCCACGACCTCACCAGCGCTACCGCCACCACCTGCACTCCGCCAGCTAAGCGCAACCCTGGAGCGAGGGTGAGGCCTCACTGCCACCTTACATCATCTTATTATACACCAAGTAAGAACCAGTACACCTGTTCTGCATCCCCTGATCCGGTTCTCAAGCAACCACGGCCGTCAAAGCCACGTCAGACGACATCAAACCACATCAGTAGTTTATACAGCAGTACTACACGAACCAGTATCTGTGCCAAGCGTGTGTAAAACAACATAGTGCGAGTATGTCTACCGTGTAGAAAAAACCTGATGTTGATGTTCTCAGTACCTGAGCGCAGTGTAGTAGGACAGCGTTTCATGTCGTTCTACATCACTGTTGTGTGGTGCTGTTTCACGTGACGTGTGTTGTTAAGCGCTTCCTATCGAACGGTTGTATTGTACACGGGGGCACGGTCGCTTGAAAACCGGGATACCCTTCATGCCTTCCTGTGCTGCATGTCGAGAGTGCCAGGACCGTTATATGGTGCTCAGATAATCCCCAAATACACACTGAACGAGCCTGGCTATCTATATATATATAAATACATCTTGTATTTAGATGGGATAAGATAGTGCCTATTTATGTATCATTCCACCCTATTTGGATGTTTGTGCATGTGGGAGTTGGAACTCCTCAATGAACGCACCCAAACATTTTGTCACCGGGGATGTTGAAACACGCCAAACTGCCGGCGTCCGCCCAATGCCGCCGCGGCCTGCAGTGCTTCTGTGGACCTCTCACCGATGCCAAACATGCCGATGAAAACCGGCAACCTACTGACGCGCGGCTGGGCGGGATACGACGCCTGGGACGAGGGCTGGCTCATCCACAACGACTTTTGCATCGTGCCGTGCGATGGGAAGGAGGTGATGCAGCTTTACGGGCAGGAGAAGGTGAGGCCATGGCCCACCTATGTAGTAGGATTCGGCAAGGGGAATAAGGAGCACCGCAGGACTGACAAGTGATAACAATGTGGAACGGTATTTGTTGTCATGCTGTTGCAATAGGTGATAAATTATTCGGTCTACACGACTTCGATGTGTCGTAGACTTTGCTAATTAGAAATGCCTTTTCCTTCTGTGGCTTCTTCACACTCTTGCGAGTTAGCACTTCTTAGCATTGTTGCGAGGTCTTGTACTAATAATACAGCCGAGGCAGACTAGGAAGCAATTCGAAGCGCAGCTTCAGCATGGACGTCGATGTCGTGTTTGAACAGTCGGTATTCGGAGATTCGGAAACGGTGCTGACTGATCCGAAACCACGCTTACTTAAAAAGACGCGAGTGCTCTCGTGAAGTCTCGCAATCTTTCGCGTTTTTTTTCACGCCAGTCACTCGCGAGTCGCGATGCACCGCATTGCCTTACCCATTATTCACACTCTCATACCAGCTATTAAGGGTCAAAGACATTACATTACTCTTTGTCGTAATTTAGAACAATCTGATTACATTGGCAGCGCGAGCCTGTTTGCTTTAGTCTTTTGTGATAGAATAGGAAAGTCGGCAATGGAGGATTGATCCGCAGCCGACGCGTCGATGCGCCTCCTGCGGTCTATCGCAGGTGCCTTGCCTCATCTACTACACACGACTGGAGGCGGTGGTCGCGGCGGAGGGGAAACCCGCCAATAGCCTTCCCGTGTCACAGGTCCTCGACGCACAGAGCTTCCACAACATATGCTCGGCGCCCCCGCTGCAGGTGAGCGCCCGAGCTACATTGCGCGGCCCCGATGGGTCGTCTCTTGCAGTGCGTCTAACAACTGTCAACCCGACAAAGCTATGTGGAGTATGTTTGTCGACAATCGACGACGTTGTATCGTTTTCAGACGGCTAGCGGCAAACCATGTCGGTATAATCACTCATTGTCATGTTGGTCATGCCGAGAACGAGCGTCGTCGCGAACTGACATCGCGAGTGCCATCCTGGACAGGGCGTGCAGCCGCACCTTCATCCGCCCACCTTCACGCCGCTCGACCCCAGCGTGGAGCCGCCAAGGAAGGTACGGCAACAGAGCTGCCCCGGGACAGCTTTCGACGGCGCAAAGCCTTCCGGATAGATGTTTGCCAGTGACCAAATACCGCAGTAGCAACCTCGTGTCGATGTCTTACGTCGTCGCCCGACTGCTAGATACATAAACAACGACGCAGTTGTGCGAACTGTTTGAATCCACATTTGGCAGGCCTGTCTTTAGCTTGCATTTGTCGACGTGGGGCTGTGCTTCGTCTCGCAGTATTGGGGCCGTGCTCTCGGGCGTCAAGGTTGGGGGACGACTCGGGAAACAATCGATGCCGATATGGATTTCGAACCCCAGTATGCGCAGAGCTTCTCCACAAACTCTCAAACTGTGTGTTTTATCGCTCTCGCGCGCGTATTCGCAGTTCAGTTGAGCATACAATTCGGAACCTTGGGTATCAGCAGCCTCACCCGATTTGGTACACGCGAGGCCCTGCACCACTCAGCGCGCCTACTGCAGCGGCAGGGTTGCCATTGGGGCGATTTTCAGAGCCCCAAATCGTCTGAAGTCGTGAAGTACTTTAGTGAAAGTCACTTTATTTTCCAAAACTCGCAATGTTCAGCTATAAGTTTAAACATTCTGCCGCACTGCTCGATATGATCGCTGAGACTGATCATCGCCGCGCTGTGCGCTGGACAGGGCATGCTTCTGGCCATCGACGCGGAGTTTGTGATGTTCAGCCCGGAGGAGAAGGTGTCGCGGCACGGCGTCGAGGCGGTGACGCGCGGCGCCCGTCTCGGCCTCGCCCGCATCAGCGTGCTGCGCGGCGACCCCGGCCCCTCCTCAGGTGCGCGTCCGCAACAAGTGCCGAGACCCGGCCTCCTCCTGATGGCCTCCCTGGTTCCATGCTTACGAACCGCAAAGACTTTTGAACTCCGCAAGTATGTTTCTTCGTATTTTCTGTTCAATACTTTATCTGGAACTTTACCTTTTTGATCAGATATATTTGAAACTTCAGATAGATAAACCTAAAATGGTTCAAGCTGATCAAATAGAGTGTAGATCCGCAATATAGCTTCGATTCCTTCGGCCACCGGTGTCATCCGCCGGACAGCGCGATGCCGTGATGCTCCGAATAGTATCATGGCATTCCGCCAGATTTATTGCTGGCATTCAAATTGTGTTGGCACATTTTCCGACGGATGTCAATCTCGTACCCGGGTGCTGTGGTCCTCTTCACGTTGCTATCGAGAAGGCTGGTAAACCAGAGCGCCCGCGAAAAGGTCAAACCCCTTCTTGCCCCGAGCGGTCGCAGTGCTTTGACTCCGAAACCATTCCATTCCATCATCGTGCTGAACTGTTTCGGAGTGAGGCTTGGGGGAGGCTCAGGCTGCGGCTGAGGCTGGGCGGCATGGGATTCCTCGTTGGCGTGCAGGCGGGTGCTGCATCGACGACTACGTGCGCACGGTGGAGCCGGTGTACGACTACCTCACCCGCTTCTCCGGGCTGGTGCCGGGCGACCTGGACCCCTCCACCAGCGCGCACTACCTCACCACGCTCAAGGTGGGGCCGGACCCCGCTCCACCCCTCCGGGGGAAGAGCCCGTGAATGTGTCCCTGTGCGGGTCACCGATAAGTTAGGAAGGCCGCCAGTTCCAGAGATCTTGATGCCGCTGACGGCAGTTCCCGAGACAAGCCGTAACGCCAGGCCTGAAAACACCGGTTTGCTGTGTCAGAGTATCACGTGATTGTGACATGTGTGTGAATGTTCTCAGCGTACGGCTGTGGAATGTATGTGTGAAGAGTTTCGTATGTATGATTGTGTGTGTGAAACGTATTAACGCTTGAATGTATGTAAGTTCATGATGCATGGTAATGGTTGGCACAGGGAGAGACCTGACAGCGGAAGAGCTGGCAACGCACAGGGCCCGGCCGTTTGCTTCACAAAATCTGGTTTTGGTATCCCTTCATATCGTAATTTATATACAATCCATTTATACATATATTAATATACATAAGATATATGTATATGTATATGTATATGTCTATGTATATGTATATGTCTATGTATATGTATATGTATATGTATATGTATATGTATATGTATATGTATATGTATATGTATATGTATATGTATATGTATATGTATATGTATATGTATATGTATATGTATATGTATATGTATATGTATATGCATATGTATATGTATATGTATATGTATATGTATATGTATATGTATATGTATATGTATATGTATATGTATATGTATATGTATATGTATATGTATATGTATATGTATATGTATATGTATATGTATATGTATATGTATATGTATATGTATATGTATATGTATATGTATATGTATATGTATATGTATATGTATATGTATATGTATATGTATATATATCTACGAATAGATTATGTACGATTTGTTTACGCTGTGTTTCTCTCATTACACTAGTCCCTCCCCCCCCTCTCTCTCCCTCTCGCTTCACAGCTCCGCGTTTCTCTCTACATTGACCTGCCCGTATCAGTTGTAACCGCTGCCGCGCCTGACCGCATGCTGTGCCGTGCGCTTCCGTGCCCATCCCCGGCGGCACCGCAGCGTGCGTACATGAAGCTGCGCTACCTGGTGGACGCCGGCTGCGTGTTCATCGGGCACGGCCTCAAGCAGGACTTCCGCATGATCAACATCACGGTGCCGCCGGAGCAGGTCGGGCCATGATCAAGCTACACGCGGCGCCGGGGTCCGGCTCAAGCCTTTCCCCCTTCCCGCGTTTAAACACACCCCTTGACTGACTCCCCACCCGCCCTCATTTTGCACCCATCACCCGGCAGGTGATCGACACGGTGGAGCTGTTCTACTTCAAGCGGCACCGCAAGCTGGGCCTGCGCTTCCTGGCCGCCTTTCTGCTGGGCATCGACATTCAGCAGCTCACGCACGACAGCATCGAGGACGCGCGCACCGCGCTGCGGCTCTACGAGTGCTACAAGCGCCTGGACGCGCAGGGCCGGGTGCGGAGGCCTGCCCCCCCCCCCCTGCCTGTTGGTTTTATTTAATTGTTATGGTATATATATGTGGCGTATTTATATTTCCAACGGGTAGATGATGGCTGAAGGATGCCAAAAACCCGATTATGTTATTATGGGTTGCTTATGTGAGGTTCCCTACATCACCCCCACTACTCTCCCGCCCTTTTTGCCAACCACACGCCATACCACAGACCATACTATCATTAAATCATAGGGAGAAGTAGAAGGGGTAAGTAGTGAGAGGAGGGGATAAGCATTACACTTCATTACTCTTCATACCACTATTTTGGGATAGATTGATTGCATTATAACCCAATGTGAACATCTGAATATTTATAATGAATACCATATAGTTTCTACTCGTATACTTTCAAACCCCCCTTCCTTATGCCCCGCGCATGGCTAACCCCTTTGCCGCTCACCACCGGCTGTTTGCTTCCTCGCAGGTGCATGACACCCTGACCGAGATTTACGACTGGGGCAAGCAGCATGGGTGGGAGCCAACCGTGATGACGGAGAACCCGGACGGCACGCACAGCCCGGCGGGCCGCAGCGCCCAGTAGCCCCGTCAACCCAGTAGTGACGCCCGCATAGGTTCGCGGCAAGGGAGCCAACGGCAGTGCCAACCTGCGGCTGATGTTCTTGTAATATGCATCTATGAGGTAGGGGTCCCAGGGAGACGGCCTGGAGGTTTACGGTTACTGGCCATGAATATACAGGAGCATCTGCGTGTAACACTCGCCCCACTGGTATTGGGACAATTACGGTGTTTACCTACGCTACGAGTACGAGTACAATCTGCAGCCGAGGTTACAGCCAGTACATGTACGATATCCCGCTGCCGTGTGGCAAGGGTTGTGCTGTTGAGGCGGGTGTCGCCTCGGTTGTTACAGTATCTGTACGCATTCCTAATAGCGGCTGGCCGCAGGCGTCCGTATTTTTTTGTTATGCTCAGGCAGGCTACCATCAGATCGCCGTGGGTCATTCAGATGCAACGCCCCTGCCCCTGTCCATCTGGAAGTGTGGCCCACAATAAGCAAGCGCACAAAATCAACATGCCGTCAGCATTGCACAATTGCGTGGCGCGGGTGGCCCCGGAGCTGTACATGTTCACAGAGCCAACATATTACGGTCACAGCTATAATCATAGGTGCATATGAGCAGATGCCCCCCTCCCCCTTTATCATCATGCTTGAACCAGTAATGGGGATTTTAGATACATTAACTTCCGAGTTCGCGGTTCCAGTGTACAGAAAATCCTTTATATAGTTATATCGATACAGAGTTCTTCCAGAATAAGGATTCACAATGATTTCGTCACGTAATTGTACGAGCACCGGGGCTCGCACCGTTACGAGTACTCATACGCGCTGGGGATACTTGAGAGAGGATAACCAAACACTGCAAAACCTAGTATATCCTCAGCTAGTGACCCTGATATACCCAAATAACACTAGCAGAGGCATGATGATGCTTCAACTGTCCACCTCACACAGATGCATAGATGTCTCCCTCGCATCACAACTTGTAGTCACTCTTCCACGTTCCACAAAGTTCATGTTCCTCGACCCTGACAACGATTTGACTCCTTGCATGTTAACCTCGCCGAACCTCACCCTTCTCGCCAGATGTACGGGTAGCCCGATACGTACCATGTAGCCCCGTAATGATATTGTGTCGTTATCATATGAACATGTTCACGACAGCATCCAGTGCAGTCTTTCACTGCACGTCCCGTACCCGTACCGCCAGAAATAGCGAGTACAGTAATAAAGATACTACCGCGCATTCTTATTGTAATTGTGGCGGGAGAACCCTCTAGTAATGTACCGGTAGCGGCGTGAAAAAATGCAGAGCACACGCCGGCGGGCGGGCGGGGGCGCGGCGCAAATAAGTCAATAACTACCGTAGTGGCGGCCCGTGGACGCATGTAATCCCGTAATCACTTCGGTCAAATACTCAGGCATAGCATGAATCAGGCCAATCGGCGGGCAGTGGGAAATACTCGGGACGGTGCGTAATTGTATAAATATGTATCATCATTGTATCACTTGAGAGCGCTTGGGACGCTTTTCCCCCCTGCCCTGCCTCCCGCCCGCGTCGTTTGCGGCGTACACCGGCCTCTCAAGACCCCGGTGGCCGGGTTTGGTGTCAAACACGTCTATCATATTGGTTGCACCCCGTTCCTCGACCACATGGATCGCCATCTTTTCCCAAACGTTTCGTGTAGTTGCGTCCTGCGATGACTGGCACTCCACCATCTCTAGGTAATCTTTTGGATACCCATCATGGGCACTATGGAGAGTTCCGAGCGACCAGCTCGACATCCAACAACGCCCCCCCCCCCCCCCCATACGCCGAGGACGCCATATATGTATGCCGCATGTACGTTAGCCCCTTCGTTTACCTACCAACCGAGGTGGGCGCCGTCTATTTGGGCCACGCCGCGGCCGGCGGGCTTTCGCGCCTCGTCATCGGGGAGCAGGATGTAAATGCGGAAGCCTTGCGGCCCTTGCCCACAATTCCTAACGAAATGCCATAGCGCGGGCGCACGCTAGCGACCCCTTCCCGGGTTGCAATACACACTCGCAGCGGGACTCATCATGGCTCTCAGCCTCTACGGCCCCGCCGCGCGCGGCGCTAGTACGGCCTTCCACGGCGCGCTTATGACCTCAACCGGGTCGCCACAAAACCTCGCGGCGGGACTGAGCGTGGCTCCGCGCCGCTGCACCCCCACTAGCGATCAGCGCCAGTATTCAAGTACGGCCTTCCAAGGCACGCTTACGACCTCAGTCGGGTCGCCATGCGCACTCGCAGTGGCATTGAGCGTGGCTCTCAGCCTCTACTCGCCCCACCCCCCCCCCCCTCCCGCCGCGAGCGGCGCCAGTACGGACTTCCACGGCGCACTTACGACCTCAGCCGGGTCGCCACACCCCCTCACGGTGGGATTGAGCGTGGCTCCGCGCCTGTGATCCCTCGCTCCGAGCGGCGCCAGTACCGCCTTCCATGGCGTTCTTACGACCTCAACCAGGTCACCACACACCCTTGCAACGGGACTGAGCGTGGCTTCGCGCCTTTGCTCCCCCGCTGCTTGCGGCCCCAGTACGGCCTTCCATGGCGCGCTTACGACCTCAACATGGTCACCATGCGCTCTCGCAGCGGGACTGAGCGTGGCTCCACGCCTCTGATCCCCCGCCACGAGCGGCGCTAGTACGGCCTTCCATGGCGCACTTACGACCTCAACCGGGTCGCCATGCGCACTCGCAATTGGACTGGGCGTGGCTCGGCGCCTTTACTACTCCCTCTGCCGCAAGCGGCGCCGTTTCAATTTTTGAGGTTTGGATCTAATAGCTAAGCACACCGGTGGTTCGACACAATCCTGGGGCCTTGTTCGTTGAGCGCAGCCCCGGAAGCTCGCTCTCTCGGGCCGGTAGGCGGAACCCCGATACGATACGTTGAGCGCAACCCCTGAGGCTGGCTCTCTCGGGCGGCCGGTAGGCGGAACCCCGATACAGTGTTGGGAGGGTTGTGTACTGGATCCGGAGGCTCGGCGTGCATCCCTCCCCCCTTGAGGGCATGTTTTCGGCGCCCTTGTGGCAGCCGCCTCGGCTGTTTTTCGAACGACTTCGGACGTGCGCCGGACGCACGGAATTCTCTCTGCACCTCGCCCGCGCCCACGTGACGTGTGAGGGCCCATAACCTATACGGCTCAACCGCGGAGGTGATGGTGAGTGGAAGTGCTCGGAGCATCTTACCGTACGGAGCGTCTTACCACGTGAGAGCAGCGAGCCGGGCTTTATTAGCTGCGGGGACTGTGGTTAGGAAGAGAGTGAAAGCATAGCGCCCGGCGGGCCGGGAAATAGGCACGCGCGCGCAAAGGCGCGCGGGACATGTGCCCGGCTAGTGCTAGGGTATCGGCCGGCGCTAGGGTATCGGGCAGATTCCAACAAGTATGGCCTTCAACGGCGCACTTACTACGACCTCAACCGGGTCGCCACACCCCCTCACGGTGGGATTGAGCGTGGCCCGCGCCCTTACGCAACCGCCCCCAAGCGGCGCCAATAAGGCCTTCCATGGCGCTCTTACGTCGTCAACCGGGTCACCACACACTCTTGCAACGGGACTGAGCGTGGCTTCGCGCCTGTGCTACTCCGCCGCGAGAGGGCCCAAGTATGGCCGTTCATGGCGCGCTCATGACCGTTCATGACCTCAACCGGATCGCCATGCGCTCTCACAATGGGATTGAGCGTGGCTTCGCGCCTCTACGCCCCCCCCCCCCCCCCCCGCCGCGAGGGGCATTAGTACAACATTCCATTGCGCTCTGACGACCTAAACCGGGTCACCATATGCGCACTCATCGCAATGGGACTAAGCGTGGCTCTATCTGCGCCTCTACTCACACTCGCAGTGGGACTGAGCGTGGCTCCGCGTCTCTACGCCCCCCCGCCGCGTGCGGCGCCAGTACCGCCTTCCACAACGCGCTTACGTCCTCAACCGGGTCACCACATACCCTCGCGGCGGGACTGAGCGTGGCTCCGAGCCTTTACGCCCCCGCCCCGAGCGGCGTCCGCACGGCCTTCCACGGTGCACTTACGACCTCATTCGGGTCGCCATACACCCTCACGGCGGGACTGAGCGTGGCTCCGCGCCTCTGATCCCCTACCACGAGCGGCGCCAGTATGGCCTTCAAAGGCACGCTTACGACCTCAGCCGGGTCGCCATGCGCACTCGCAGTGGCATTGAGCGTGGCCCCGCACCTCTACGCCCCCCGCCACGAGCGGCGCCAGTAAGGCCTTCCACGGCGCACTTACGACCTCAACCGGGCGGGTCGCCACACCCCTCACGGTGGGATTGAGCATGGCCCCGCGTCTCTACGCCCCCGCCCCGAGCGGCGCCAGTACCGCCTTCCATGGCGTTCTTACGACCTCGACCAGGTCACCACACACCCTTGCAACGGGACCGAGCGTGGCTTCGCGACTTTGCTCCTCCGCCGCGAGCGGCGCCAGTATGGCCTTCCATGGCGCGCTTACGACCTCAACCGGATCGCCATGCGTGCTCGCAGTGGGACTGGGCGTGGCTTCGCGCCTCTGCTGATGCCCCGCCGCAAGTGGCGCTAGTACGGCCTTCCATGGCGCTCTAACGACCTCAACCGGGTCGCCATGCACACTCATCGCAATGGGATTGGACGTGGCTCTGCGCCTCTACGCACGCCCCCGCGAGTGGTGCCAATACGACCTTCCATGGCGCAAGAATTACGACCTCAACCGGGTCGCCATACACTCTCTCGGCAGAACCGAGCGTGGCTCGGCGCCTTTACGCCCCCCGCCCCGAGCGGCGCCAGTACGGCCGTCCATGGCGCGCCTACCACCTCAACCGGGTCGGCCTAGGCACTCGCGGCGGGACTGAGCGCGGCTCTACGCCTATACGCCCCCCGCCGTGAGCGGCCGCGCCACCTACGGCCCTCCCATGGGCGCGCTTTCGGCCCAAGTAGCGAGTAGTAGCGATCACCCGTAGGAGTTCGCTAGCGCGCGCATATACGAGTATTAGCCGGCGGCGGCGGCAGATTCGACTACCAATCCCGTACATGCACCGGCAGCCATACAATAATCGTGTCACCATACACACTCGCAGTGGAAGTCGGCGTGGCTCTGCGCTTCTACGCCCCCCCCCCCCCCTCCCCCCGCAGCCGTGAGTAGCGTCGCCTACGGGCCTCCCATGGGCGCGCATACTGACCCTGATCCGTGTCGCGACAACACTTCCGGCGGGGCCCCGCGGGACTTGGTTTCTTTGATATGTGGGTCGAGTCGACGATGGTCCAGCCCGTAAATCGGGACATCGCCACGTTTTTGAATTCGATGCTTTCGGCTTTGGTGAATGTAGACTTGGCGTATGCCTCTAGCTGGCTGTCTCCGGAGGCACCCATGGAGACATCCAAGAAGCGTAGATCTATGTTGCTGCGCGGGGTGGCATTGAGCAGCCACGCATATGGCGGCGGGAGGGCTTGCCTCCGGCTGTTGTGAGAGGATTGATGGGAGTGGGAGGATGCACCTTGAAGCGGCATGGCGCGGCAAGGTCGTCCTCATTGCGGAGACGGACTTACTTTGTGTTGAATGCGAAAATCACGCCCAATTGAAAGTTTGAAATTGAAATTAGATTTCAACGTGCTGACTTGTTGCTCTCCACTCCCAAAGCCGAGTTGCTTATTGGACCGCCTGATCAATCCAACCGTTGTGGTAACCCTAGAGATTACGGATGCAGCTTCCGGCCTTCCTTCTGCTCCCCCGCGCCCCTCCTCCTTCCGTGCCGCTTAGCCCATCCCCCCCGTTTGCCGTAGCGGGGGTGTCGTGTACGGTTATATGCGGAAACGTGGCTTTTGATGGTGGGTGTTTGAGGTAGGGTTGTGAGAGGCATTGTTTGGTGAAGTGGGTTTGAGGGGCTGGCGGGATATGCGGAGGAGTGTATGGACCATACCTTTCGATTGCTTGTCTTTGAAATTTTCTTCAGAGGCGGATCGCAGCGGCGCCGGGGAGTGGAGGGGGTTTGTCCGGGGGGTGTTTCCTCAGGCGGGGAACCGTGACGCGTTGAATGGCTTCTAGCATGAGTGTGTGCATGGTGCCGCTGCGATTAAGGGTGACGGGGATGATTTCAACCGGACACGTCCAGCGTTGTTTTCGGAGGGCGTCCACCAAAGGTTGGTATTTCATGTAGACGAAGGCGTGAATGGTAGCATGGTTGAGATCAGTGCAATACTTGAATTCGAGTATCTGTATTTTTTCTGCTGGCATTGGGTCGGGGCATGGAGTTGGAGGTGGCGATGTCCGAGGGGTTTACGAGGTCCGGCATTGCGCATGTGGCCAGCGCCTGGTCTATGAGGTGGGAGTGTAGGGTTTCGGCGGTGGAGTCGCAGCCCACATAGGCGGTAGCGTGTTTACGGAGGGCGTTTTCAGGTTGTGCGAGGTTAGGGTGGTGGTCGGTGCCTCCCGGCATGGGGTCAGCCATATGTCGTCGGCTGCCTCCGGAGTTGCGCCTACGGTAAGAGTGGTGTCTGGCGGGGTCTTGATATTGGCTACTTCGCGTGCAGTATTGTCGGCTTGCTCATTGCCGTCGACCCTGATGCGCGCTTTGACTTTTTGAATGGTTATTTGGAGTCCAACAAATGTTGCAGAACGATGTGTTCGAGTAGATATTTGTGTGCGTGGCGTCGTAAGGTGATTGGCCGGCACATTATGCGTTCTAATAGGTGTGTGGAGACGGTGCTGTCTGTTCTGGAAGTTTGGCGTCCAACGCCACCGAGATGGCGGCCAATTCTGCTATGGTGATGGTGCGGCGGATTCGTCCGCGTCCACTTTTACTACCTACCACGCCGCCGCCGCGGATGCGGAAGTCATCGATGTACGTGAAGCGGCGCGGGTAGTAGTGTCGTCTTTCCATAGGTTGAATGAGCGGGATTGGCGTAGTTAATGAATTGAGTCCCGGCGTTGTGGGTGGCAGTTGCCGTTCGCAGGGCTGCTGCATGTGGAGGCGGGGGCCCGCTGTCGCAGCTCTGGCTACTTCCGAGCCTACCAGCCTCTGGGTGGTGTCGATGTGGAGTGCGGGATACGCTTAGAGGAAAACGCATGAAGGGCAGTCGTCATCGTAGTAACATCGATGGCGTCGATGTTGCTGAGGTAGGGGCGGAGGCTGCCAAGTATATTTTACTTGGCACTTGGTGCCGAGGTTTGCGCCCGGCGGGGCGATTTGGGTATATTGGTTTGGGGACCGGAATCTGTTATAACCTTGAAATTTGAATTTCTTGCAAATGTGTTCCCGCTTATATTTGTCACTCTTTTATGCTAAGCGCACCAGCTGTCTTACGGCGCGGCGGCATGAACCCGCATAGGGTCATTTAATTTAATAGTGCGTAGCGTGCAGCCCTCGGAAGCCCTAGGTCCCTCATCTAGCGGGCATACCCCGTCTCCTCTGTATTTCTTTATTCTTTGATTTTCTGTAAATGCCCTCCCCCGTCCCTACCCTTACCCTATTCCTCTCTCGCGAACATTCCTCATACTTTTTACGGCCCCATACAAATCATCTGCGAGTCTTCCTCCTCACAATAACCGCCACATGCTTTACCGGCAAGTGCAGCTAGGGCGCCCCATGGGAGCCCATTCCCCTTCCGCCCCTTCCTTTTCCACTAGGGCTGCCCCCGACCGATAAGCACCTCCACCATGTCCCAAACTACCCTGCCAATGGAGCGCACCTCATACAGGGCCCGCACGAGGCAGTGGCAGCCGATCCCCCGAGAGTTTCGCGTTTTTTAAGTCCACTTTTCGCTTATATTTTGCATGGGCTCATGGGGCGGAATTTGGAAGATGTCACGAGGGCCTCAGCCACCCCCGCCGCCATGCCGACGCAAAATTGAAATTGAAATTGATTACAACGTGCTAGTCTGCTGCTCTCCACCGCCCAAACTGAGTTGCTCTTAGGGCCTGCCATCTCTAACCATAGCATGGAAAACATATAGTGTAATTATAGCTCAGGCTTCCGGCCATCCTCTTTCGTTTCCAAGCCCCGCCTCCTTCCATCACGTGATCAAAAGCTGTGTTATTTTCGGATAGCTACGGGTAGTCGCCAGTACTCGCCCCACCCCGGAAAAGGTTCTCCCGTACCTTGTTAATGCACCAGCACCGCGCAATCTTTGGTCGTCGTGCGTCTTGGCTCCATCTGCCGCCATCGCGGAAAATATCCCGCAGGTCGCAGCGCTGATCGCCCCACCACGCCGGTTGTGGCGGTCCGCCGGCCTCGGCCGCGGTCCGCCGATGTTGCCTCCATCTCGCCGGCCTGAGCTCTCGCGGTAGGATCCCCAAGGGGGTCTGGAGCGGGCACCAGCCCCCCCCCCCCCCCTTCCCCCTCCCGTCCGCGTGTCGTCGCTCCGTGGTCGGCATGCCGGTCCTGCTCGCCCGCGCGCCGCTCGCCTCCGCAGCGCGCCTCGTCGCTGTAGCCGCCCGTCTAGGGTCAGACGAGCTGACCGCAAGCTGTCTCATCCCGCTGCATGGCTGCGACTCCCTCAGGACACTCCGGGTCCTATCTTTTGGGCCCTGAGTTGCTGCCATGCCCGGCCTCTCCGCCCCTGAACGCCCGCCTCGCCTTAAAGTGCCGGGCTCTTGTCTTCTCTCGCTCGCCGCCCTCGCCCGTTCTCACGGGACGGCTGAGGGTTTCCCGGGTGTTCGGAACGGGTCGGTCGCAGGGCGCCGCCGAACACTCCGCTGTACTAGGCCGGGATTCGAGTGATTCACAGGTGGAACACATACGGGTGGGGGGTGCGCCATATCTTCTGCAGGTCGGTCGCGGGTCGTACCGAGGTACGAGAACACGATTTTATTTCGAACAGCCCTCGCGAGTAGCTAGGCTGCCCCCGTCCGAGTCGTACAGACCCCCTCCCCACCCGTATACCTATGTGGCATGCAAAGGAAACCGTCAGGGAGCATGAGATGAGCAGATGCATGCGGATTGGGATCAAGGAGTCACGGGATGCGCTGTCCGCAGTGGTCACTGTTTTTGAGTCAGCGCTGAGGAGAAGGCTTGAGCATGTCCCGCTGGCAAAGCTTCCCCGCGACTTTGTCATCAGACTGAAGGTCTTGGTAGATGCCACTATGATCTACAAGAAGGGGGAGGTGGAGATCACCCTGGTCATGATCAAGGCAATCATAGAGCGCAAAAATTCACATGGGAAAGGGATGGGTGGCTGGTCCATCAATAGCCCATAATAACTGCAATAAAGTGTGATTGTAGTATGAAGGTGCGATAAATGCATGTAATGCAGATTGTGGTTTGAAATTTTGTGGGCACCAATTCAACATCACTTACAATTGCATTCCTATTGCTATCTATGTTTGGCATGCGTGAAGGTGGTGACAGCTACACGGACTTTATTGCCAAGGAGGGAGGCGTGATCTAGCAAGTCTGAAAGTTGCAGAGGGATGGCATTCAGCTGCGCGGCAAGCAGTTCTCCGTGCTGCTGCGGCTTGGATCCGGGAGCATGGCTGCGTCGGCGACTATCACTGCCAAGGGGTGTAGCACAGTCATATCGCAGTCAAGGATGCAGCGAGACGTCACTGCAACAAGCACAAGAAGGACGACAGAGCAGGAGGTGGATCGTCACGGACAGGCCGACACTGCATCAATACATTCACGCCAAGTCCGTGCTGGGGGTCGGGCTGGCGCAGATTCGGTAGTAGAGCACAGAGCGCACCGGCGTAACCCGACAGCTAGATCGTTAGTCAATACAAGATTGCAGCACATCCATGGAATTCAAACATGATCCCATTCCATATATACTGCCCGATGCATAGTGCCGCACACAGCATTGCAACGATGAAGTCCTAGAGACCGAGCGATCATAGATAAAGCAAATGAATTACACGACAGTCCAGTCATGTGCCGCGGCACAAGTCAGGTCTACATAACGGTAAAAAACTAGTTGACCATCAATGTCTCTCACATTCCTGATCCTTCGCTGCACATGGTGCATGAAATGGTTATCTATCGCATTCGCGCATGTTGGTGGTTTTTGGGCTTGCACAGATTCGGCAGCAGAGCACAGAGCGCACCGGCGTAAGCAGTCAGCTAGATCTTTAGTCAATACAAGTTTGCAGCACATCCATGTAATTCAAGCATGCTCTCATTTCATACTGCCCGATGCATAGTGCCGCACACAGCATTGCAGCGATGCAATCGCAAAGTTAGACCGAGCGATCATAGGTAAAGCAAAGGAATTACACGATAGTCCAGTCATGTGCCGCGGCACAAGTCAGGTCTACATAACGGTCGAAAACTAGTTGACCGTCAATGTCTCACACATTCCCGATCCTTTGATGCACATGGTGCATGAAGTGGTTATCTATCGCATTCGCGCATGTTGGTGTTTCACGTCAGCGCGACTTGTCGTCCACACCATGGCAAGCAGTCGGAAGCTCTATCTTTGCACCTCGTACTTCAGACTGAGAGACAATACTGAGCATAACGATAGCTTCCTGCCTAGCTCACATCGCAACATGCTCTCCCACACCACCCAGTCGCCGCTCAACAATGATTAACTTCGCTGGCGGGACAGGGATACCCGTAGGGAAGCATTTCATATTCCACCAAGCTGGTGGCTTGCCCTCCCCCCTATCACCTTTAGAACTGGCACAGGTACTCTACGGCTGAAAAATCCTCAGTCCAGAAGGCAGTGCGCCTATTACCTGGGATCTTCCGTGCTTCCACCTGGAGTCCTCTGCGAAGGTCTGGTGGAAGGAGTAGAGCATGGGCACCGTCCAGCGCGTCACTCCCGACACCCTCGGCGCCCTCAATTTCCGGTGAATCACGTAAGCAAGCTCCGCTCTGCACGCCCGCTCGTCGCTCAAAACGGTCCGGACACTTAGGGGGGTGTCGCAGGCCTTGCCTCGGCCGTGCGCGGGGGGTAGGTCATTGAGTCGCTCAGCGGCGCAGCGCACGCATCGCCAAAAACCAAACATAATGCACCTGCACACAGCAACATATATGCACACACCACAGATCACACAGGGGGTCGACACCTATTCTGACCAGCAGAAACTTTGATATGGTTTTTTACTGCCGGATTCTGAAGTTTGACTAGGGCGGGTGCCAGATCTGGTCCAGGGATCACTTTGACAGCGAGGGGAGGAGGGTCGCGGTTAGGCAGAAAGTCGAGTGCGCATTGTGACTCGCCCGCGCTCACCTGACAAGCTTCGGCCGTGCTCCGCCTGGATGATGTCGAAAACCACCGTGGCGGCAGGCTTTAGTGTCCTCGAGAAGTTGTGCCGGGCCTTGAGTGACCGAACCGTGTATGGTCGCCCCACGAGCGGCGGGCGTGGGCTGGGTGGTGATGGCCAACGGACTGTTCCGGGCGCGTCGCGTAAGCATACAATGACGCGGGCCGCGGCCAGGGCTACTCATGTGCCGATACCGGTACCCTACAGTTAGCCGTGGGCAGGCGTCCAACCCTCCTTCCCCTCAGGATGAATACGCACGGGGCTTGCTTGGAGATACGACGCCCGATGGCACACCTGTACTTGACGCCGGCGGCTCGCAGCGTGTGGGGGTGGGTAGGAGCTACTCACTGGCGCTACTGCGATGGTTAACTTCCCGCCCGTACTTGTAAAAAATCAGCCGGTTTGAGCCCTAAGATGCCGTTGGCCGTTGCGAGTCGTCACGGAGCTTATTGTGAGGCATAAAAGTACACCATGGCGGAAGTCCCAAAGATTACGGGTAACCACGCGAGGCGCGATGTGGGCCCAATGTACTCTGGGGACGGCACGACATGGTACTGGTAGAAATTACGGAAGGCGGCGGGTCCGCCGGGGACGTCATTGCGACTACCGAGCCTAGCATGAAAGTGGCGATTACACGGTATATACAGCGATTACAAGCCCATTCCGTGGGAAAATCGCGATTACGGGCCATTACAGTGTAATTACGAGACATGATGGGAGGCTAGTGGATCGTAGGGTGCTGCCGCAACAACCGTAGGTTGGGCAACTCCGGTGGCATTGCGTTGTGAATCGGTTTTGAATTCGCGCTTGCCGATGCATGTGAGCGCTGCGGCTTTCGGGCCGGCGGCGGATGGGGACTTGGTTCGTCCGCCCGTATCTTTGTGGACCGGCGAGGAGTGATCTGGGCGGGATCAACCGGCACGGTGCGGTCCGCCGAGTCATGCGTCCTCCTCCATGTCCTCACCAAGTGGTACGTGAGTGCAGTGTGGTTGGCATGTGGCCACGTACGGTGATGTGGGTGTGTGCGGTGAGGTGTCGGGCGGCGGGCGCGTCAGCCGCGCCGCCCATTAGGTGATTTCCTGCCGGATCCGCCGCAACGCGGTCAGCGCTCTGCTACTATGAATCTTGCTCCGCCTACGACACCTCCTTCCTCTTATCCATGTCCTCTGCGGAGGGTATGGAATGGGCCTTGTCCGCATGCTATTGGCGGGAGGACTGGCTGCAAGTGGCCGCCGGAGGTGAGGGCATGGCAAGAGTTACTGGTGGCCTCTGGTGGCAGCGGCTGCTAAATCGGGCGGTCGGACTGTACTTTATTCATGTGCTCGTTTGCGACGAGGCTGTTTTATATAGTACATGCGATTTTTCGATCGGCGCCCGTGTGCGAGCGTCGGTACGTACCACCACCAGCAGGTGAGAGAAAGTGTAAAGTGTGGCTTGCATGCACATACCCTTTATTTCTGGGCCGGAGAGTGCTCCTTGCCATGGTCAACCTCACACACATCGGTTGATGTCCCATTGCGCCTCGATGCTTGGCGCCCCGCAACCGTCTTTCCTGGCGCATGATTGGCCATTCCTTATCCACCGGGCTTATTGTTTCTTCGGTGGCCTATCGACGGCATGTCGTTGCGGCTCTCTCCCGCCGTCTACCATGCGGCGGATCTTCTACCCCCTTCGCTATCTTCCTGCCGCTCGGGGCGCCCCGCATGGGTTTCCTTTGGCCTCGACTTATCCAGCTCTTATTAGCTTTAAATTGGCCGTACAACCGGCGGCATATACCCTCTACCGGACGTACGCAGTTGCGCCCGCAATACCCTCGGTTATAGGCGTAACGCTGGTTGCATTGATTTTTTTACCGCTGCCTCGTCTCCCGCTCTCGTCGGTTGTACTGGTACGAGTTTGGTAGTTTTTGGCGCCGCTGCGCCGCTATCTACCGGTTGGACGGGTATTATCGCGTACTATCGGCTCTAATTCCGGCCGGAAGTGCCGGTCTTACGCTATTAATTTCCGGATGTACTGTGTACGTGTATTGCCGGCAGTATGTGGGGTCCGCGCGCCGGCGCCGGCGCCTGTGGAGTTGCCCGAATTTCATCATGGAGCGGCCCGAGGTCGCTCCGCCATTCAGCTGCCGGGCATGGCCTCCATAATAACATTAAGCACTCACCGGCAAGGTAGCCACCCTCGTCGTCCGACCAACATGACCGACGCACCCCTTCCTCCTCCTATGGACCCTCCGGAGGGCTTCCCTTTCGCCGCGGCCATGCCGCCTCCCGCCCCCGCGGGGCCGGGCACCGCCTCCCCAGTCGCCGGGGCGGCTGCCTGCGCGAGAGATCATGGCAGCATGTCCGCGCGGTTGGGCCCTTCGGCAATGAAGGGCCCCCACCTATGCGGGAGGTTGGGGGGGGGGGGGGGGGCAGTCCTCCACCACCCCTGGGTGAGTGCACGATGCGCCCTTTTCGCCCACCAACGTTTGCCAAGAGGGGGGCCGCAGAATTTTCGTGGCCAACTGTTTTGAGGGCGGCCTCTAACATGCCTCCCCGCCCGCAGCAAGGTCATTCCCCCCTCATGCTATCACGTTGCTTATTGCTCTCAGCCGATGATCATGGGGGCAGTGGGTAGCTCTAACCCTCCTCTTGAGAACTCTTTTTGGAAGCGGTGCAGGCCGCGCTCCCGTGGTTTGCATCGCCGTGCTCTTTCTCTCTACCAAGCGCCAACCATCCTTGTGGGCAGGGTCCTTGCCAAGTAGCTACTACTCTGGAAACATTTTGACTTTCAGTGACCATGTAATGTGTGACAATTATACGAGTACGATGTACTACGAGGTAGTACCTGTGTGTACTAGTACAATGTGTACCTGAGACTACGAGTATATATACAGTATAATGCTGCCGTGTGGTAAGCGTTGTGTTAAACCAATTATTGTTGTATTCTCAAAACACTGTAGCCTCTCGCCTTTGCACCACCACTGCACACCACCTTTGTTTGTCCTTGCAGTCTCTATCCGGCTGAGACTGCCGCACTCGTGCTGCTATAGGTCGGCATGGTCTAGCGACCAGTGCCGGCACCAACGATAGTGTATATAGCAGCGGGTGGTGACAACCTTGTAACCAATTATTGTTGTATTCTCAAAACACTGTAGCCTCTCGCCTTTGCACCACCACTGCACACCACCTTTGTTGTGTGACAATTATACGAGTACGATGTACTACGAGGTAGTACCTGTGTGTACTAGTACAATGTGTACCTGAGAATACAACAATAATTGGTTTAACACAACGCTTACCACACGGCAGCATTATACTGTATATATACTCGTAGTCTCAGGTACACATTGTACTAGTACACACAGGTACTACCTCGTAGTACATCGTACTCGTATAATTGTCACAAATGGGCTAGGTACTGGGGCAGTGGTTGTTTCAACAACGGCCTCCTTGCCTCTCGGGCGGGCCAACATCTTGCCTCGTGATTGACTTGTCCCGCGCCCCCCCCCCCCCCCCCCGAAGGGATCGTTGGCTCATCCTATTGTATGTGTATCATAATGAAGCATTCCAGTTCCTGCAATAACCCTTAAAGACCTTTATCATATAAATGATAAGCTTAATTGAATTATAATAAGGTACAACCCTTGTCCGCTCGGTTGAGCGGTTGTCTCGTACGCGAGAGGTCCGGGGATTGATTCCTGATCGATGTAGTTCGGAAATGATATCGTCCCGGCGTGTCATGGGTTTACCCGGTTGATGCGTATTAGCCCTTTGGGGTTCGAATGAGGCAATGGTCTACGGGCTATGCCAGACCTACGCCTGCAGTTGGCGCAAGAGAACGAGTGGTGGGGCGGCTTCGGCCGATGTCCCGGGGCGAACTTTACGTTACTTTTACTTTTAAAGTAAGCTTAATTAAAGGGAAATCTTACTTGTATCCAGTGGATACGTATCCAGCCACGATTTTTACAATTTTTCAAGTCCAGACAGGGGCGCCGAGAGTGTCCAAGTCTGGACAGCACATACTCGTACAACTGCTATGGCGGGTACGGGCACGAGTACTATGACGACTGCCGATATATAATATGCTGCTCCTGCTGCTGGACGCGATGCGGCAGTACGAGTAGCGAAGCGAGCGGCATCAAGGGGCGGCGCCTGCTGCTGCAGAAGTCGCCCGAGCGCCATCGCCAGTCGTGGGCCCCAAGGGCGGCAAGTTCTCTTGCGCCGGCTCCCTCTTGGGGCAGGTGGCACGGTTGTGGCCAGCAGACCCGCACTTGCTGCATTTCCGTCGCCCCTTGGCCTTGTTGTCAGGCCGATTGTAGTCCTGCACGTTCGCGACAGCTTGAATCTTGGCCATGAGTGCCCTGTCGGCGGGGGCCGCTGCTTCCAGCGCCTTGCGCTTGCGGAAGCCGTCCTCAATGCGCACCAGGCAGGCGAGGAGCTCTTCCGCCGCATCTTGTTCGACGTATCCGTAGTCTACGCATATAAGGGACGTGACGGTGCGCGACCTCCCCCACAGCTTGCCGTATAACTGCCTTGCAGGGCGTTGCTGGTCCACAGGAATGTCCAGCACCTGGTGGAGGCCAGCGCAGAGAACATGGGATACCTTGGCCGACAGGGGGGCTGCGACAGTGGCGGAAACCCTAGTAGCGTTGGTGCCATACGTCCATAGCAAGGACGACTCGAGCTGAGTTTTGTGCCATCCGGTGTTGTTGAGATGCACGTGGAAGCCCGCCCAGGCTAGGTCACGATGGGCGGCGTAGAAGTGACGTCATGGTAGGCCGGCTGTGATATACATCCCACAGGTACACCAGTGCGACTTGAAAACCGTGACGTTGTCCCCCTCCCGGTTGCACTGCACGCGGACTGGGTCGTAGAACACGATCCAGGTGCTCAGTGAAGCGCCTGAGGTCCAGCGTCCCAGCATCAACTTGCGGGACCTCCGCCACAGGATGAAGAGTGACCTCGCCCTCCAGGTCTTCGTCATCAGGTACCGCCGCCGCCTCATGGCAAGCCACCACACGGTAGTTTCCGCTGCTCCCCATCTCCTCATGGCAAAGCTGAGTTGCGTAGCCTGAGACGTGCTCAGCCAGCTTGTCGGTGATGTCTGGGAACCACTGCTTGCACAGCTTGTCCGCGTCCACCAGTGATGTCTCAGCATGAATCTCGCGGATTTCCGTCTTCTTTGCCTTGCGTGCCTGAACCTCCCGCACCCGGTCAAATACCTCCTCCAGTGTGAGGGTTCGCGGGAGGACACCATGCTTGTAGTCCTTGTTGGCGCCCTCGCTCCGGCTGCTGGCGAACGATGCTGCAGTAAAGCCTTGCAACCAAGGTGCCCCCCATCGTGGAAAGTTCGCGCCAAGTTGCTTCTTGATGTAGCTTTCCGCACTGGGATATCTACCCAGCATAAGTGCCCACCTGTAATAGCACAATCACATGGAACTGTTAAAAAATAATGGGCTGGGGGAGTCGGCGTGTTGAAGAGGGGGTGGAGGGGCGGCAGCATAATGCGGCGCGGGGCTGGATGTATGGGTTGGGGAGTCACAGTATGGGAGGGGGGGCAGCATAATGCAGCGCGGGGCTGGATGTATGGGTTGGGGAGTCAGAGTATGGGAGGGCGAGCAGCATAATGCAGCTCGGGGCTGGATGTATGGGCTGGAGGAGTCACAGCATGGGAGGGCGAGCAGCATAATGCAGCGCGGGGCTGGATATATGGGCTGGAGGAGTCACAGTATGGGAGGGCGAGCAGCATAATGCAGCGCGGGGCTGGATATATGGGCTGGAGCAGTCACAGCATGGGAGGGCGAGCAGCATAATGCAGCGCGGGGCTGGATATATGGGCTGGAGGAGTCACAGTATGGGAGGGCGAGCAGCATAATGCAGCGCGGGGCTGGATATATGGGCTGGAGGAGTCACAGTATGGGAGGGCGAGCAGCATAATGCAGCGCGGGGCTAGATATACGGGCTGGAGCAGTCACAGCATGGGAGGGCGAGCAGCATAATGCAGCGCGGGGCTGGATGTATGGGCTGGGGGAGTCACAGTATGGGAGGGCGAGCAGCATAATGCAGCGCGGGGCTAGATATATGGGCTGGAGCAGTCACAGCATGGGAGGGCGAGCAGCATAATGCGGCGCGGGGCTGGATGTATGGGTTGGGGGACTCAGAGTATGGGAGGGCGAGCAGCATAATGCAGCGCGGGGCTGGATATATGGGCTGGAGGAGTCACAGTATGGGAGGGCGAGCAGCATAATGCAGCGCGGGGCTGGATATATGGGCTGGAGGAGTCACAGTATGGGAGGGCGAGCAGCATAATGCAGCGCGGGGCTAGATATATGGGCTGGAGCAGTCACAGCATGGGAGGGCGAGCAGCATAATGCAGCTCGGGGCTGGATGTATGGGTTGGGGGACTCAGAGTATGCGAGGGGGAGAGCGGCACCATACGGCAGGGGCGGGGGGGGGGGGGTGTAGGGGCACACCGGGCACGAAAGGCAACCTCGGGTTGTGTTCTGGATGTGATGATGAAGTCCACTATAAGCTGTCCGATGCCGCGGCCCACTGCACTGCTGCAGTTCTTGAAATGTTGACGATCAGGTGGTACATGCACCATCTGTGGTAGGCCTGGGGAAATACATCGGCCACCACAGCGATCATCGCGGGGTCCACCACAGCAACCACCACAGCAATCCATGCTCTGCTCTGCTCGCCAGTGACCCACAAGAGTGGGTCCCCCCAGATAGGCCCTCGCACAGACCGTGTGTCAAACCTGTTACAGCTGTCACAACCCACGCGAGATAGTCGCAGCGCGCCGCTTGGCTGGTGTGCTCGCCTGGGCGATTAGTCGTACGCCATATTGTAAGGAGGTAGGGGCAGCATCCCACGCGTTTACATGAACGTTGGCGCTGCATGGAGGGGTCACGCACCTTGAGACATGGCGCGGGCTTGCCAGAGTGCCCACACTGAATTCGGAGGCGGCGCGGGATCCCCTCGGCGTTCTTGTAGTCGGCGAGATGTTTCTGAGTATACCCAACAGCCGTGGCGTAGTCATGTGCGTAGCGAGCGATGACCTCGTGGGGTGTCGTGCCCCTGGCGAGCACGTGGCCGACGCGAGGTGGGTCGTCAACGGAGAAGCGGTCAAACTCTGGATTTGTAGCGTCAGGGGCATAGCTTCCGACTGGAGGCGGCGCACTGTACGCGGCGGGCTCAACTGGCGCTAACGGAACGGATAGTGCAAGCCTCGGGCGTCTGTGCGGTGGGAGGCAAGGAGTGCGGACTACCAAACATATCATGGGTGGCACATCCGGCGCCGCCTATACAGGCGCAAGCGGGCGGGGGAGATGTGGCATCGTGCCGGATGGGTGCGGGACGACACTGCGAGTCAACGGCGTCCAGTGCGACCTAATTTATATCCGTGCCCGGACCCTGTAGTACAGTCGTGCCTCTGTTTCTGTGCTACGGGTACTGGAGGCGCTACCGCGGCTTGTCCAGAATGGCTTGTCCAGAAGCTGCAGTTGGACCTGGATACAAATAACGCTGTATCCACTGGATACAAGTAACATGTCCCATTTATATCGATACAGAGTTCTTCCAGAACAAGGATTCACAATGATTCCGTCGTGTAATTGTACGAGCACGCGGACACGCACCGTTACGAGTACTCATACGCGCTGCGGGTACTTGAGAGAGGATAACCAAGCACTGCAAAACCTAGTATAGCCAGGGGTCACCCCTGGTATAGCCTCAGCTGGTGACCCTGCCTGGTATACCCAAATAACAGTAGCAGAGGCATGGTGATGCTTCACCTGTCCACCTCACACATATGCATAGACGTCTCCCTCGCATCACAACTTGTAGTCACTCTTCCACCTTCCACAAAGTTCATGTTCCTCGACCGTGACAACGATTTGACTCCTTGCATGTTAACCTCGCCGAACCTCACCCTTCTCGCCAGATGTACGGGTAGCCCGGTACGTACAATGTAGCCCCGTAATGATATTGTGTCGTTATTGTATGCACATGTTTTTTCGCCCCCGGGACAGGACTGGCACCAGTGAAACCCTTGCAGCGTCTCTACGACGGCCGTTTAGGCAGCAATCCAGTTACGGAAAGCCCTGGGTAGGCGACGCTCCGTTATAGTCATCAAGTATGCACATGTTCACAGCATAATCCAGTGCAGTCTTTAACTGCACGTCCCGTACCCGTACCGCCAGAAATAGCGAGTACAGTAATAAATCGACTACCGCGCATCCTTGTAATTGTGGCTAGAGAACCCTCTAGTAATGTACCGGTAGCGGCGTGAAAAAATGCAGAGCACACGCCGGCGGGCGGGGGGGGGGGGCGCGGCGCAAATAAGTCAATAACTACCGTAGTGGCGGCCCGTGGACGCCTGTAATCCCGTAATCACTTCGGTCAAATACTCAGGAATGGCATGAATCAGGCCAATCGGCGGGCAGTGGGAAATACTCGGGTGCGTAATTGTATAAATATGTATCATCATTGTATCACTTGAGAGCGCTTGGGACGCTTTTTCCCCCTGCCCTTCCTCCCGCCCGCGTCGTTTGCGGCGTACACCGGCCTCTCAAGACCCCGGTGGCCGGGTTTGGTGTCAAACACGTCTATCATATTGGTTGCACCCCGTTCCTCGACCACATGGATCGCCATATTTTCCCAAACGTTTCGTGTAGTTGCGTCCCGCGATGACTGGCACTCCACCATCTCTAGGGAATCTTTTGGATACCCATCATGGGCGCTATGGAGAGTTCCGAGCGACCAGCTCGACATCCAACAAGCCCCCCCCCCCCCCCCCCATACGCCGAGGACGCCATATATGTATGCCGCATGTACGTTAGCCCCTTCGTTTACCTACCAACCGAGGTGGGCGCCGTCTATTTGGGCCACGCCGCGGCCGGCGGGCTTTCGCGCCTCGTCATCGGGGAGCAGCATGTAAATGCGGAAGCCTTGCGGCCCTTGCTCACAATTCCGAACGAAATGCCATAGCGCGGGCGCAGGCTAGCGACCCCTTCCCGGGTTGCAATACACACTCGCAGCGGGACTCAACATGGCTCTCAGCCTCTACGTCCCCGCCGCGCGCGGCGCCAGTACGGCCTTCCACGGCGCGCTTATGACCTCAACCGGGTCGCCACAAAACCTCGCGGCGGGACTGAGCGTGGCTCCGCGCCGCTGCACCCCCGCCAGCGATCAACGCCAGTATTCAAGTACGGCCTTCCAAGGCACGCTTACGACCTCAGTCGGGTCGCCATGCGCACTCGCAGTGGCATTGAGCGTGGCTCTCAGCGTCTACTCGCCCCCCCCCCCCCCCCCCCCCCGCCGCGAGCGGCGCCAGTACGGACTTCCACGGCGCACTTACGACCTCAACCGGGTCGCCACACCCCCTCACGGTGGGATTGAGCGTGGCTCCGCGCCTCAGATCCCTCGCTCCGAGCGGCGCGAGTTCCGCCTTCCATGGAGTTCTTACGACCTCAACTAGGTCACCACACACCCTTGCAACGGGACTGAGCGTGCTGGCTTCGCGCCTTCGCTCCCCCGCCGCGAGCGGCCCCAGTACGGCCTTCCATGGCGCGCTTACGACCTCAACATGGTCACCATGCGCTCTCGCAGTGGGACTAAGCGTGGCTCCACGCCTCTGATCCCCCGCCACAAGCGGCGCCAGTACGGCCTTCCATGGCGCACTTACGACCTCAACCGGGTCGCCATGCGCACTCGCAATTGGACTGGGCGTGGCTCTCGGCCTTTACTACTCCCTCTGCCGCGAGCGGCGCCGTTTCAATTTTTGAGGTTTGGATCTAATAGCTAAGCACACCGGTGGTTCGACACAATCCTGGGGCCTTGTTCGTTGAGCGCAGCCCCGGAAGCTCGATTTCTCGGGCCTGTAGGCGGAACCCCGATACGATACGTTGAGCGCAACCCCGGAGGCTGGCTCTCTCGGGCGGCCGTAGGCGGAACCCCGATATAGTGTTGGGAGGGTTGTGTACTGGCGCCGGAGGCTCGGCGTGCATCCCTCCCCCCTTGAGGGCCTGTTTTCGGCGCCCTTGTGGCAGCCGCCTCGGCTGTTTTTCGAACGACTTCGGACGTGCGCCGGACGCACGGAATTCTCTCTGCACCCCGCCCGCGCCCACGTGACGTGTGAGGGCCCATAACCTATACGGCTCAACCGCGGAGGTGATGGTGAGTGGAAGCGCTCGGAGCATCTTACCGTACGGAGCGTCTTACCACGTGAGAGCAGCGAGCCGGGCTTTATTAGCTGCGGGGACTGTGGTTAGGAAGAGAGTGAAAGCATAGCGCCCGGCGGGCCGGGAAATAGGCACGCGCGCGCTAAGGCGCGCGGGACATGTGCCCGGCCAGTGCTAGGGTATCGGCCGGCGCTAGGGTATCGGGCAGATTCCAACAAGTACGGCCTTCAACGGCGCACTTACTACGACCTCAACCGGGTCGCCACACCCCCTCACGGTGGGATTGAGCGTGGCCCGCGCCCTTACGCAACCCCCCCCCCCCCCCCCCCCCCCCCCAAGCGGCGCCAGTAAGGCCTTCCATGGCGCTCTTACGTCGTCAACCGGGTCACCACACACTCTTGCAACGGGACTGAGCGTGGCTTCGCGCCTGTGCTATTCCGCCGCGAGCGGCCCAAGTATGGCCGTTCATGGCGCGCTTACGACCTCAACCGGATCGCCATGCGCTCTCACAATGGGATTGAGCGTGGCTTCGCGCCTCTACGCCCCCGCCCCCCCCCCCCCCCGCCGCGAGGGGCACCAGTACAACATTCCATGGCGCTCTGACGACCTAAACCGGATCATCACCATATGTGCACTCATCGCAATGGGACTTGGCGTGGCTCTGCGCCTCTACTCACACTCGCAGTGGGACTGAGCGTGGCTCCGCGTCTCTACGCCCCCCCGCCGCGTGCGGCGCCAGTACCGCCTTCCACAACGCGCTTACGTCCTCAAGCGGGTCGCCACATACCCTCGCGGCGGGACTGAGCGTGGCTCCGAGCCTTTACGCCCCCGCCCCGAGCGGCGTACGCACGGCCTTCCACGGTGCACTTACGACCTCATTCGGGTCGCCTTACACCCTCACGGCGGGACTGAGCGTGGCTCCACGCCTCTGATCCCCTACCACGAGCGGCGCCAGTATGGCTTGCAAAAGGCACGCTTACGACCTCAGCCGGGTCGCCATGCGCACTCGCAGTGGCATTGAGCGTGGCCCCGCACCTCTACGCCCCCCGCCACGAGCGGCGCCAGTAAGGCCTTCCACGGCGCACTTACGACCTCAACCGGGCGGGTCGCCACACCCCTCACGGTGGGATTGAGCATGGCCCCGCGCCTCTACGCCCCCGCCCCGAGCGGCGCCAGTACCGCCTTCCATGGCGTTCTTACGACCTCAACCAGGTCACCACACACCCTTGCAACGGGACCGAGCGTGGCTTCGCGACTTTGCTCCTCCGCCGCGAGCGGCGCCAGTGCGGCCTTCCATGGCGCGCTTACGACCTCAACCGGATCGCCATGCGCTCTCGCAGTGGGACTGGGCGTGGCTTCGCGCCTCTGCTTATGCCCCGCCGCGAGTGGCGCTAGTACGGCCTTCCATAGCGCTCTAACGACCTCAACCGGGTCGCCATGCACACTCATCGCAATGCGATTGGATGTGGCTCTGCGCCTCTACGCACGCCCCCGCGAGTGGTGCCAATACGACCTTCCATGGCGCAATAATTACGACCTCAACCGGGTCGCCATACACTCTCTCGGCGGAACCGAGCGTGGCTCGGCGCCTCTACGCCCCCCGCCCCGAGCGGCGCCAGTACGGCCTTCCATGGCGCGCCTACCGCCTCAACCAGGTCGGCCTAGGCACTCGCGGCGGGACTGAGCGCGGCTCTACGCCTATACGCCCCCCGCCGTGAGCGGCCGCGCCACCTACGGCCCTCCCATGGGCGCGCTTTCGGCCCAAGTAGCGAGTAGTAGCGATTACCCGTAGGAGTTCGCTAGCCCGCGCATATACGAGTATTAGCCGGCGGCGGCGGCAGATTCGACTACCAATCCCGTACATGCACCGGCAGCCATACAATAATCGTGTCGCCATACACACTCGCAGTGGAAGTCGTCGTGGCTCTGCGCTTCTACGCCCCCCCTCCCCCCCCCCCCCCCCCCCCCGCCACCCCCCCCCGCAGCCGTGAGTAGCGTCACCTACGGGCCTCCCATGGGCGCGCATACTGACCCTGATCCGTGTCGCGACAACACTTCCGGCGGGGCCCCGCGGGCCTTGGTTTCTTTGATACGTGGGTCGAGTCGACGATGGTCCAGCCCGTAAATCGGGACGTCGCCACGTTTTTGAATTCGAGGCTTTCGGCTTTGGTGAATGTAGACTTGGCGTATGCCTCTAGCTCGCTGTCTCCGTAGGCACCCATGGAGACATCCAAGAAGCATAGATCTATGTTGCTGCGCGGGGTGGCATTGAGCAGCCACGCATATGGCGGCGGGAGGGCTTGCCTCCGGCTGTTGTGAGAGGATTGATGGGACTGGGAGGATGCACCTTGAAGCGGCATGGCGCGGCAAGGTCGTCCTCATTGCGGAGACGGACTTACTTTGTGTTGAATGCGAAAATCACGCCCAATTGAAAGTTTGAAATTGAAATTAGATTTCAGCGTGCTGACTTGTTGCTCTCCACTCCCAAAGCCGAGTTGCTTATTGGACCGCCTGATCAATCCAACCGTTGTGGTAACCCTAGGGATTACGGATGCAGCTTCCGGCCTTCCTCCTGCTCCCCCGCGCCCCTCCTTCTTCCGTGCCGCTTGGCCCATCCCCCCCGTTTGCCGTAGCGGGGGTGTCGTGTACGGTTATCTGCGGAAACGTGGCTTTTAATGGTGGGTGTTTGAGGTAGGGTTGTGAGAGGCATTGTTTGGTCAAGTGGGTTTGAGGGGCTGGCGGGATATGCGGAGGAGTGTATGGACCATACCTTTCGATTGCTTGTCTTTGAAATTTTCTTCAGAGGCGGATCGCAGCGGCGCCGGGGAGTGGAGGGGGTTTGTCCGGGGGGTGTTTCCTCAGGCGGGGGACCGTGACGCGTTGAATGGCTTCTAGCATGAGTGTGTGCATGGTGCCGCTGCGATTAAGGGTGACGGGGATGATTTCAACCGGACACGTCCAGCGTTGTTTTCGGAGGGCGTTCACCAAAGGTTGGTATTTCATGTAGACGAAGGCGTAAATGGTAGCATGGTTGAGATCAGTGCAATACTTGAATTCGAGTATCTGTATTTTTTCTGCCGCCATTGGGTCGGGGCATGGAGTTGGACGTGGCGATGTCCGAGGGGTTTACGAGGTCCGGCATTGCGCATGTGGCCAGCGCCTGGTCTATGAGGTGGGAGTGTAGGGTTTCGTCGGTGGCGTCGCAGCCCACATAGGCGGTAGCGTGTTTACGGAGGGCGTTTTCAGGTTGTGCGAGGTTAGGGTGGTGGTCGGTGCCTCCCGGCATGGGGTCAGCCATACGTCGTCGGCTGCCTCCGGAGTTGCGCCTACGGTAATAGTGGTGTCTGGCGGGGTCTTGACATTGGCTACTTCGCGTGCAGTATTGTCGGCTTGCTCATTGCCGTCGACTCTGATGCGCGCTTTGACTTTTTGAATGGTTATTTGGAGTCCAACAAATGTTGCAAAACGATGTGTTCGAGTAGAATTTGTGTGCGTGGCGTCGTAAGGTGATTGGCCGGCACATTATGCGTTCTAATAGGTGTGTGGAGACGGTGCTGTCTTTTCTCGAAGTTTGGCGTCCAACGCCACCGAGATGGCGGCCAATTCTGCTATGGTGATGGTGCGGCGGATTCGTCCGCGTCCACTCTTACTACCTACCACGCCGCCGCCGCGGATGCGGAAGTCATCGATGTACGTGAAGCGGCGCGGGTAGTAGTGTCGTCTTTCCATAGGTTGAATGAGCGGGATTGGCGTAGTTAATGAATTGAGTCCCGGCGTTGTGGGTGGCAGTTGCCGTTCGCAGGGCTGCTGCATGTGGAGGCGGGGGCCCGCTTTCGCAGGTCTGGCTACGTCCGAGCCTACCAGCCTCTGGGTGGTGTCGATGTGGAGTGCGGGATACGCTTAGAGTAAAACGCATGACGGGCAGTCGTCATCGTAGTAACATCGATGGCGTCGATGTTACTGAGGTAGGGGGCGGAGGCTGCCAAGTATATTTTACTTGGCACTTGGTGCCGAGGTTTGCGCCCGGCGGGGCGAGCTTGGTATATTGGTTTGGGGACCGGAATTTGTTCTAACCTTGAAATTTGAATTTCTTGCAACTGTGTTCCCGCTTATTTTTGTCACTCTTTTATGCTAAGCGCACCAGCTGTCTTACGGCGCGGCGGCATGAACCCGCATAGGGTCATTTAATTTAATAGTCGTAGCGTGCAGCCCTCGGAAGCCCTAGGTCCCTCATCTAGCGGGCATACCACGTCTCCTTTGTATTTCTTTATTCTTTGATTTTCTGTAAATTCCCTCCCCCGTCCCTACCCTTACCCTATTCCTCTCTCGCGAACATTCCTCATACTTTTTACGGCCCCATACAAATCATCTGCGAGTCTTCCTCCTCACAATAACAGCCGCATGCTTTACCGGCAAGTGCAGCTGGGGCGCCCCATGGGAGCCCATTCCCCTTCCGCCCCTTCCTTTTCCACAAGGGCTGCCCCCGACCGATAAGCACCTCCACCATGTCCCAGACCTCCACCCTGCCAATGGAGCGCACCTCATACAAGGCCCGCACGAGGCAGTGGCAGCCGATCCCCCGAGATTTTCTCGTTTTTTCAGTCCACTCTTCGCTTATATTTTGCAGGGGCTCATGGGGCGGAATTTGGAAGGTGTCACGAGGGCCTCAGCCACCCCCGCCGCCATGCCGACGCAAAATTGAAATTAAAATTGATTACAACGTGCTAGTCTGCTGCTCTCCACCGCCCAAACTGAGTTGCTCTTAGGGCCTGCCATCTCTAACCATAGCAGGGAACACAAATAGTGTAATTATAGCTCAGGCTTCCGGCCAGCCTCTTTCGTTTCCAAGCCCCGCCTCCTTCCATCACGTGATCAAAAGCTGTGTTATTTTCGGATAACTACGGGTAGTCGCCAGTACGAGCGACTACCGCTAATTGGCAGTACGGGGATTACGAATGCAGTACTCGCCCCACCCCGGAAAAGGTTCTCCCGTACCTTGTTAATGCACCAGCACCGCGCAATCTTTGGTCGTCGTGCGTCTTGGCTCCACCTGCCGCCATCGCTGAAAATATCCCGCAGGTCGCAGCGCTGATCGCCCCACCACGCCGGTTGTGGCGGTCCGCCGGCCTCGGCCGCGCTCCGCCGATGTTGCCTCCATCTCGCCGGCCTGAGCTCTTGGGGTAGGATCCCCAAGGGGGTCTGGAGTGGGAAAGCGGGCACCAGCCCCCCCCCCCCCCCCCCCCCCCCCCTCCCGTCCGCGTGTCGTCGCTCCGTGGTCGGCATGCCGGTCCTGCTCGCCCGCGTGGTCGGCATGCCGTGGTCGGCATGCCGGTCCTGCTCGGCTCGCCGGTGCTGCTCGGTCCTGCATCCGCTCGCCTCCGCAGCGCGCCTCGTCGCTGTAGCCGCCCATCTAGGGTCAGACGAGCTGACCGCAAGCTGTCTCCTCCCGCTGCATGGCTGCCACTCCCTCAGGACACTCCGGCTCCTGTCTTCTGGCCCCTGAGTTGCTGCCATGCCCGGCCTCTCCGCCCCCGAACGCCCGCCTCGCCTTAAACTGCCGGGCTCTTGTCTCCTCGCGCTCGCCGCCCTCGCCCGTTCTCACGGGACGACTGAGGGTTTCCCGGGTGTTCGGAACGGGTCGGTCGCAGGGCGCCGCCGAACACTCCGCTGTACTAGGCCGGGATTCGAGTGATTCACGGGTGGAACACATACGGGTGGGGGGTACGCCATATCTTCTGCAGGTCGGTCGCGGGTCGTACCGAGGTACGAGAACGCGATTTTATTTCGAACAGCCCTTGCGAGTAGGCTGCCCCCGTCCGAGTCGTACATACCCCCTCCCCACCCGTATACCCATGTGGCATGCAAAGGAAACCGTCAGGGAGCATGAGATGAGCAGATGCATGCGGATTAGGATAAAGGAGTCAGGGGATGCGCTGTCCGCAGTGGTCACTGTTTTTGAGTCAGCGCTGAGGAGAAGGCTTGAGCATGTCCCGCTGGCAAAACTTCCCGGCGACTTTGTCATCAGACTGAAGGTCTTGGTAGATGCCACTATGATCTACAAGAAGGGGGAGGTGGAGATCACCCTGGTCGTGATCAAGGCAATCATAGAGCGCAAGAATTCACATGGGAAAGGGATGGATGGCTGAAATGGATGTAGAAATTTTGATCACATGGGAAATGGATGGATGAAATTTTGTGGGCACCAATTCAACATCACTTACAATTGCATTCCTGTTGCTATCTATGTTTGGCATGCGTGAAGGTGGTGACAGCTACACGGACTTTATTGCCAAGGAGGGAGGCGTGATCTAGCAAGTCTGAAAGTTGCAAAGGGATGGCATTCAGCTGCGCGGCAAGCAGTTCTCCGTGCTGCTGCGGCTTGGATCCGGGAGCATGGCTGCGTCGGCGACTATCACTGCCAGGGGGTGTAGCACAGTCATATCGCAGTCAAGGATGCAGCGAGACGTCACTGCAACAAGCACAAGAAGGACGACAGAGCAGGAGGTGGATCGTCACGCTCACGCCGACACTGCATCAATACATTCACGCCAAGTCCGTGCTGGGGGTCGGGCTGGCACAGATTCGGTAGCAGAGCACAGAGCGCACCGGCGTAAGCTCACAGCTAGATCGTTAGTCAATACAAGATTGCAGCACATCCAAGTAATTCAAATATGATCCCATTCCATATACTGCCCGATGCATAGTGCCGCACACATCATTGCAACGATGAAGTTCAAGAGACCGAGCGATCATAGGTAAAGCAAATGAATTACACGCCAGTCCAGTCATGTGCCGCGGCACAAGTCAGGTCTACATAACGGTAAAAAACTAGTTGACCGTCAATGTCTCTCGCATTCCTGATCCTTTGCTGCACATGGTGCATGAAATGGTTATCTCTCGCATTCGCGCATGTTGGTGGTTTTTGGGCTTGCACAGATTCGGCAGCAGAGCACAGAGCGCACCGGCGTAAGCAACCAGACAGCTAGATCTTTAGTCAATACAAGTTTGCAGCACATCCAAGTAATTCAAGCATGATCCCATTCCATACTGCCCGATGCATAGTGCCGCACACAGCATTGCAGCGATGCAGTCGCAAAGTTAGACCGAGCGATCATAGGTAAAGCAACTGAATTACACGACAGTCCAGTCATGTGCCGCGGCACAAGTCAGGTCTACATAACGGTCGAAAACTAGTTGACCGTCAATGTCTCTCACATTCCTGATCCTTTGATGCACATGGTGCATGCAATGGTTATCTATCGCATTCGCGCATGTTGGTGTTTCACGTCAGCGTGACTTGTCGTCCACACCATGGCAAGGAGTCGGAAGCTCTATCTTTGCACCTCGTACTTCAGACTGAGAGACAATACTGAGCATAACGATAGCTTCCTGCCTAGCTCACATCGCAACATGCTTTCCCACACCACCCAGTCGCCGCTCAACAATGATTAACTTCGCTGGCGGGACAGGGATACCCGTAGGGGGGCATTTCATATTCCACCAAGCTGGTGGCTTGCCCTCCCCCCTATCACCTTTAGAACTGGCTCATGTACTCTACGGCTGAAAAATCCTCAGTCCAGAAGGCAGTGCGCCTATTACCTGATATCTTCCGTGCTTCCACCTGGAGTCCTCTGCGAAGGTCTGGTGGAAGGAGTGGAGCATGGGCACCGTCCAGCGCGTCACTCCCGACGCCCTCGGCGCCCTCAATTTCCGGTGAATCACGTAGGCAAGCTCCGCTCTACATGCCCGCTCGTCGCTCAAAACGGTCCGGACACTTAGGGGGGTGTCGCAGGCCGTGCATCGGCCGTGCGCGGGGGGTAGGTCGTTGAGTCGCTCAGCGGCGCAGCGCACGCATCGCAAAAAAACAGACATAATGCACCTGCACACAGAAACATATATGCACACACCACAGATCACACAGGGGGTCGACACCTATTCTGACCAGCAGAAACTTTGATATGGTTCTATACTGCCGGATTCTGAAGTTTGACTAGGGCGGGTGCCGGATCTGGTCCAGGGATCACTTTGACAGCGAGGGGAGGAGGGTCGCGGTTAGGCAGAAAGTCGAGTGCGCATTGTGACTCGCCCACGCTCACCTGACAAGCTTCGGCCGTGCTCCGCCTGGATGATGTCGAAAACCACCGTGGCGGCAGGCTTTAGTGTCCTCGAGAAGTTGTGCCGGGCCTTGAGTGACCGAACCGTGTATGGTCGCCCCACGAGCGGCGGGCGTGGGCTGGGTGGTGATGGCCAACTGATTGTTCCGGGCGCGTCGCGTAAGCATACAATTACGCGGGCCGCGGCGAGGGCTACTCATGTGCCGATACCGGTACCCTACAGTTAGCCGTGGGCAGGCGTCCAACCCTCCGTCCCCTCAGGATGAATACGGGGCTTGCTTGGAGTTACGACGCCCGATGGCACACCTGTACTTGACGCCGGCGGCTCGCAGCGTGTGGGGGTGGGTAGGAGCTACATACTCACTGGCGCTACTGCGATGGTTAACTGCCCGCCCCTACTTGTAAAAATCCAGCCGGTTTGAGCCCTACGATGCAGTTGGCCGTTGCGAGTCGTCACGGAGCTTATTGTGAGGCTTAGACAGAGTGCGAGTCACGTTGCCAGAAGCGAGTGTCTTGTCTTACAAGCCCCTCGCCACACCAAACAAGATGGGTGGGACGGGTGGGTGCGTGAAGCGCAACAGCAAAAGGGATGAGCGCTATGGTCTAGACAGTTGGCTAAGTAGTAGCTGCAGGCAGGCAGGGAAACAGGTCGGGAGCTGGTGCGGTCGCGAGTCCGCTGCTCACTGTCCCATCCTGGAAGATTCTAGACAGAGCCGATGACTGGCTACTGTGCTATATTTTCCAGGTGGTAGTCGTTCGACCGCACAACTCGGTCCGTCGTCTGACTAAACTCAGTTAAGTACTTAACAACGATTAGACAGAGTGCGAGTCACGTTGCCAGGCAAAACCGGAAGGCCACAGTTACCGGTGAAACCAGTCACTGTGAAAGATTAGCAGCGGAACGCTGCGGTGCCAGGGAGCCGAAGAAGTAGCGGGCCCCAGCGGAGTCCAGGATGCCTGGCACGATGTATTTGAGGACCACGCCGCTGCCCACTTTCCAGCCGCCAAGCCAGCGAATCGTAGGCATAGGGACGCCCGTGGCCGAGGCCGCGGACGCCCCGCCACTGCGAAGGCTGTGCGACGACCAGCAGAAACCAGCAGGCGGGGTAGCGTCAACTGCCAAGGCAGCGGCAGTTACCCATTCGGAGACAGTAGCAGCGGTCCACGTGCCGGGATCATCATCAGGGAGCTGCCAAAACCGAGTAGCACCGGGCAGCACGTGATCGCGGCAGCTGACGAAGAACTCCAAAAGCTCCGCGATTTCGGGGTGCGCCTCGCGGGAAATTTGCAGCACCGGACGAGGCGCCCCGGAAGGCTTGCCCTTAAGTACTCGACGGTACAGCGTAATGCTGCGGGAATCAACCGCCAAATCGCGCACGCCGCACCCCGTACTGGTACCCGCGCGGTGACAAAAAGGGAAATTGACCGCGGTAACGAGCAGGGCACGGAATGTGGGCAGGTCGCACGCGATGGACCTGTGAGAAACCAGCTGCAGCGCACGCCGAACACAGGCGAGGGCGTCGTCCGCAGGCAGAGGCACCCGGTAGTCCGGGGCGTCCAGCACCTGCTGAGCCAGCTCCCAACCGCGCATCGCCTGGTTGACGAAAGGCCCAAGCGCCGGCGGCTCCTTGAAATTATCGGTGAAAAAGGCGTTGATCGCTGAAAGGTAGGGTCCAAAGGCACCAGCCTTGTTGCGGCCACGTGCCGCAACCCAAGAGATGTACCGAACGATGAGCGGCGGATCCGCCGTGTCCGGCAGTCTCCCATTTTGCGCGCAGAACTCGCAGAATAGGTTGAATTCAGATCCGTAAGACTGCACGGTACGTTCCGCGCGCGAAGACATCAAGAAATCCGCGGCACGGCGCCCAACCTCGTCGTCGCCGAGTAACCGCAGTAGCCCAGGTCGCATAATCGCTGCCCATGGTGCAGACGGTACGTTCGATTTCAACCCGTACCGCACAGCCGGGTGTTGTCTGCTGTGAGCATCTGTACGGGAGATCTGAAAAGCGTCCGCGGAAACGTCCAAGGTAGCAGCCGCAGCACTTAACGCCCCGTAACCGGCGCGTCGCGACCGGTAGAAGAAGGACGGAAGGGAAGGCGGAAGAGCATCACGCTCCAGGGCGGCGGCCCGACGCCCGCAAGCAACAGCAAAAGGGATGGACTGTGCCGAGTCCGTGTCCCGCCTAAATAGCCAGTGCTGTTGAAGGGTCTAGAGCTGCTGCCACCAGCCCTCCGGTGCCGGGGATGCCGGCGGCCGACGTACAAATCGGCGCAGGAAGATTCCGGAAATTTCCGGAGCATCGTGGCGCCGATTGCACACGGCCGACTAGGGCTGGCACCGCTATAGGATTGGGGCATCACTCCGTTGTCGTTTTCTAACCTCAGTTAATACTTAACAACGATTAAACTACTTCCATGAGCAGGCAGGTAGGCACTGGGCAGAGGGAGGCACAGCCAGTTTTGCCAAGGAAGCCGAAGGCCACAGCGGCCTGGCGGCGCGCGCTTCCCACGTGCCCGCTAGGCCGGTGTTTGAGAACAAACAACACACCGACGGATGCGCGGGCCGGCCACACGAGCGGCGGCTGTCTCCACGCTCCCCGTCCATCGCTTGTGCGCAAGCTGCGGACGCTCCACTTGCCGAACAACGAGCACGGCTCGCGCGACGCATCGGAAGCGCCGCGGAGCCGATCGTGCAGGCGAACGCGGGACGCCAGGCTCACGCAGGGACCGTAGTGTCGCGACGACACGCGCAAGAAGATGCGATTCGGCCCCCTCTCCAACGTTTCCACCACGAGGCGCTCGAGTAGCGCTCCAGTGACACGTCGCGCGCGATAAGGTGGCCAGTAGTTTTAGACGAAAGCTCCGGCGGCGCCACACGTCGGAAGCAGTAGTAAAAACCCGGCAGATCAGCGCACGACGCGCCGGGATGTCAGCAGGGTAACAACTCGGGTGTCGTCTCGCGCAAGGGTGACGGACTCCCGCCACGCCGAAGGCAAGCAGAGGTCGGAGGGATCCGGGCTGCAAGCACCATGGACGGCTGATACCACAGGAGTGTCGGACGTCACGCTGGCGGGCGAGCAACGCGGGGCCGGCGCGCGATGGGAAAAGCGCCGGCGTGCCACGCCATACGGGCTGGCGCGGCTGGCACGCCCGCTCTGCGCGATTGGGCGGCCCATGAACAACCTAGCAGCGGAACGCCATCGCTGCGGAGGTTTAACGTGCACCGATGATGCCGAGCACACGGTCCCTCACGGCGCAGAGCACCGTGCGATTGTCTGTTGCGCAAGCAACAGCAAAAGGGATCGCATCGTAGAAGCCAAAGCAGTATAGAGAGCGGTACTGATCCAAAGTGGCCCAGTGCCGACGCGCGATGAGCTGGCGGTGCGTCTCGTCAGATGAGATGTCGTACAGTTGGGGAATCGGAGAGAGGCCGGGACTGGGCTGGACGGAAAAGCCGGGGCCAATTAAATGAGCCCACTCCTCCCAGACTAAGGAAGGGGCAGCGGCACTAGGGCCACCGCGCTGGGGCTGGGGCACGGAAACCTGCTCTGCGCGAGCCGGTGCGTCGTGCTGGGAGCTCGCCGCGGCAGCGCTACTAGCGGGCGCGCGGGGCTCGGTAGGAGTAGAACCACTAGGCCGCTGAAGGTCACTTCGTAGGGCTTCCAGAAGCTCCGTAAGCCCCGCGAAACCGGCCTCCAGCGCGGCGATGCGGTCTTCGGCTAGGCCACTAGGGGCGTCACCGGAGTTGTCAGGCATACTGAGCCCTGACAATGCCGTGCGCAGGGCGTCGTGCTAGCGCAGGCGGATAATATCGACAAGGATCGCTTCCCCTCGCGGCACAGGTGCCGCGCGATTGCTGGTGCGTGAAGCGCAACAGCAAAAGGGATGAGCGCTATGGTCTAGACAGTTGGCTAAGTAGTAGCTGCAGGCAGGCAGGGAAACAGGTCGGGAGCTGGTGCGGTCGCGAGTCCGCTGCTCACTGTCCCATCCTGGAAGATTCTAGACAGAGCCGATGACTGGCTACTGTGCTATATTTTCCAGGTGGTAGTCGTTCGACCGCACAACTCGGTCCGTCGTCTGACTAAACTCAGTTAAGTACTTAACAACGAGTAAAAGTACACCATGGCCGCGGAAGTCCCAAAGATTACGGGTAACCACGTGAGGCGCGATGAGGGCCCAATGTACTCTGGGGACGGCACGACATGGTACTGGTAGAAATTACGGAAGGCGGCGGGTCCGCCGGGGACTTCATTGCGACTACCGAGCCTAGCAGAAAAGTGGCGATTACACGGTATATACAGCGATTACAAGCCCATTCCGTGGGAAAATCGCGATTACGGGCCATTACAATGTAATTACGAGACATGATGGGAGGCTAGTGGATCGTAGGGTGCTGCCGCAACAACCGTAGGTTGGGCAACTCTGGTGGCATTGCGTTGTGAATCGGTTTTGAATTCGCGCTTGCCGATGCATGTGAGCGCTGCGGCTTTCGGGCCGGCGGCGGGTGGGGACCTAGTTCGTCCGCCCGTATCCTTGTGGACCGGCGAGGAGTGATCTGGGCGGGATCAACCGGCACGGTGCGGTCCGCCGAGTCCTGCGTCCTCCTCCATGTCCTCACCAAGTGGTACGTGATTGGTGTGTGGTTGGCATGTGGCCACGGTGATGTGGGTGTGTGCGGTGAGGTGTCGGGCGGCGGGCGCGTCGACCGCGCCGCCCATTAGGTGATTTCCTGCCGGATCCGTCGCAACGCGGTCAGCGCTCTGCAACTATGAATCTTGCTCCGCCTACGACACCTCCTTCCTCTTATCCATGTCCTCTGCGGAGGGTATGGAATGGGCCTTGTCCGCATGCTATTGGCGGGAGGACTGGCTGCAAGTGGCCGCCGGAGGGCATGGCAAGAGTTACTGGTGGCCTCTGGTGGCAGCGGCTGCTAAATCGGGCGGTCAGACTGTACTTTATTCATGTGCTCGTTTGCGACGAGGCTGTTTTATATAGTACATGCGATTTGTTGATCGGCGCCCGTGTGCGAGCGTCGGTACGTACCACCACTAGCAGGTGAGAGAAAGTGTAAAATGTGGCTTGCCTGCACACACCCTTTATTTTTGGGCCGCATAGTGCTCCTTGCCATGGTCAACCTCACACACATCGGTTGCTGTCCCATTGCGCCTCGATGCTTGGCGCCCCGCAACCGTCTTTCCTGGCGCATGATTGGCCATTCCTTATCCACCGGGCTTATTGTTTCTTCGGTGGCCTATCGACGGCTGGTTGATGCGGCTCTCTCCCGCCGCCTACCATGCGGCGGATCTTCTACCGCCTTCGCTATCTTCCTGCCGCTCGGGACGCCCCGCATGGGGTTTCCTTTGGCCTCGACTTCTCGAGCTCTTATTAGCCTTAAATTGGCCGTACAACCGGCGGCATATACCCTCTACCGGTCGTACGAAGTTGTGCCTGCAATACCCTCGGTTATAGGCGTAACGCCGGTTGCATTGATTTTTTCTTACCGCTGCCTCGTCTCCCGCTCTCGTCGGTTGCACTGGTACGAGTTTGGTAGTTTTTGGCGCCGCCGCGCCGCTATCTACCGGTTGGACGGGTATTATCGCGTACTATCAGCTCCAATTCCGGCCGGAAGTGCCGGTCTTACGCTATTAATTTCCGGATGCACTGTGTACGTGTATTGCCGGCAGTATGTGGGGTTCGCGCGCCGGCGCCCGCGCCTGTGGAGTTGCAGTAATTTCATCATGGACCGGCCCGAGGTCGCTCCGCCATTCAGCTGCCGGGCATGGCCTACATAATAACATTAAGCACTCACCGGGAAGGTAGCCACCCTCGTCGTCCAACATGACCGACGCACCCCTTCCTCCTCCTATGGACCCTCCGGAGGGCTTCTATTCCGCTGCGGCCATGCCGCCTCCCGCCCCTGCGGGGCCGGGCACCGCCTCTCTAGTCGCCGGGGCGGCTGCCTGCGCAAGAGATCATGGCAGCATGTCCGCGCGGTTGGGCCATTCGGCAATGAAGGCCCCCCACCTATGCGGGAGGTTGGGGGGGGGGGGGGGGGGCAGTCCTCCACCACCGCTGGGTGAGTGCACGAGACGCCCTTTTTGCCCACCAACGTTTGCCAAGAGGGGGGCCGTAGAATTTTCGTGGCCAACTGTTTTGAGGGCGGCCTCTAACATGCCTCCCCGCCCGCAACAAGGTCATTCCCCCATCATGCTATCACGTTGCTTATTGCTCTCAGCCGATGATCATGGGGGCAGTGGGTAGCTCTAACCCTCCTCTTGAGAACTCTTTTTGGAAGCGGTGCGGGCCGCGCTTCCGTGGTTTGCATCGCCGTGCTCTTTCTCTCTACCAAGCGCCAACCATCCTTGTGGGCAGGGTCCTTGCCCAGTAGGTACTACTCTGGAAACATTTTGACTTTCAGTGACCATGTAATTGGCTAGGTACTGGGGTAGTGGTTGTTTCAACAACGGCCTCCTTGCCTCTCGGGCGGGCCAACATCTTGCCTCGTGATGGACTTGTCCCGCCCCCCCACCCCCCCCCCCCCCCCCGAAGGGATCGTTGGCTCATCCTATTGTGTATCATAATGAAGCATTCCAGTTCCTACAATAACCCTTAAAAACCTTTATCATGAAAATAATAAGCTTAATTGAATTATAAGGTACATCCCTCGTCCGCTCGGTTGAGCGGTTGTCTCGTACGCGAGAGGTCCCGGGATTGATTCCTGATCGATGTAGTTCGGCAATGACATCGTCCCGGCGTGTCATGGGTTTACCCGGTTGATGCGTATTAGCCCTTTGGGGTTCGAATGAGGCAATGGTCTACGGGCTATGCCAGACCTGCCTACGCCTGCAGTTGGCGCAAGAGGTCGAGTGGTGGGGCGGCTTCGGCCGATGTCCCGGGGCGAACTTTACGTTACTTTTACTTTTAAAGTAACCTTAACTTAATTACATGTCGTACAGTCTACCGGATATTGAATTTCGATGATAATTCGGCACGTGACAACGACCGCGCGGACCCGTTTTTTTCCGCCCCTGGGACAAGACTGGCAATATGTCGAAAACTCGAAAAAAAATATCGAAAAGTTTACTGCAGAGCGTCTCTTACATAGCCAGCGATCCAGTCACGGACTCACGGAACGCCACAGGTACCCGTAGGCGACGCTCCGGTTTTTTGTTTTTTTTGGCCCGCGGGACACAGGACTGGCACCAGTGAAACCCTTGCAGCGTCTCTACGACGGCCGTCTAGGCAGCGATCCAGTTGCGGAAAGCCCTGGGTAGGCGACGCTCTGTTCTAGTCAACAAGCGCGGGCCAGTACCGTGGATTCGCGCCAGGACGTGGAGACGCGCCAGGACGAGTATAAAGACGAGCATCAGATGTCGAATAAGCATAAATAATGTAGACTTTGTCTGGGGGATTTTTACGTTCATCCAGCACGTTAGGGTATGTGAGAGTACGTTATGATCTTATGATACGTGAAAGAAAGCTATGGTACGTGAAAGTTATAGTACGTGAAGGTTATAGTACAGGTACGTGACGGTTTATTGTTGTTATTATTAATTAAGGTACACGACGGTAAATTTGCTGACGTGTCACTCATATAATCAATCTATTGGGGGACATCAAGGTACTCTGTAACCACATCTGCGCGCGTTTGCGCGCTCGCAGTAGTTTTCCGTCCCCGCGAGCCGCACAGTACTGCGTACTCCCCTAGCGACCTCTGTCGTAGTATTGGCGCGCACATTAGTCGCTACTGGTACCCGGAGCATAATCATCTCTGGCGGCATAGCGGCAGTGTCAGCGCCTTTGCGGCTCGCAGACCGACCCAACGGGACGCTTCGCGGCAGGCAGTAGCAAGGGGCTGTCAACAAACCTGCGTGAACAGCTGTCGTAACCCCGCGTGGGACAGCGTGCCTGCTTCGGCGGCCGCTTGGCACTGGCCCTGCACTCCTCCAACGTCCCGCTGAGCACTAGGCAGGTGGTTTGAATATAGAGGAACTATATACAGGTGGAAGTATTGCCACCCCGCCCCGTCACCGACTTGCGGCGCGCAGCAGTGCGCGGTGGAGCAGGACCCCATGGCGACGGGGTCCAAGGCAACTAGCGTGACAACGAAAGTGGAGCCTTCTGCGGGCGGCACGACGGGGCCGAGCCGGCCACCTGCGGGGCCCTCCGTGAAGGCGGCGTCGAATGGCGGGTGAGCGACCCAGGGCCCGGATGCAATACTGCTGAAACTACAACCTCCCTAGTATATAACAACGCCGCCGGCAATCTAATTCACATTTTCCGGAACCGCCTCGGGCGGCCGACACAACTGCGGCGAGCATGACTGTAGGCGGCCCTGCCTCCTGGCATGCCTTGTCCCGGTCTACAAGTACACGCGCCTCACTTACGCTCGCTAGGGCGCTGCGCGGCTACTCTCGCGGGCGTTGCCCCCCTGATCCCCTCACCCTACCCGTCGCGAGCGACTGGTGACGCGGAGTCACGTGCGGCGCCACCGTCGGCCGAAATTGCCCATATTTAGATACAAGGGCCAAAACACGGTAAAACCTCATACACACATTATCCGTTTCGGCGCAGCGCCCGCCTTCCTCCCGCCGCTGCGCACACGACCCCTGAGCGGTGCCGCATAATCGAGTAGACGAGTACCTCTCGCCTTCCTTCAGCTCACCGTCGCCAGGCAGCTCCTGGACTGTCGCAGCGTATGCGTGGCCTTGCGGCGGGACGGCAGCGCGCGCCTCTCCGCGGAGCAGTGGCGATATGTCTGTGTTGGGGGGGATATGGCCCACGCGACGCCATTCGATGTGCGTCGGGGTCGGGGGGGGGGGGGGGGGGGGTGCACGCCCCACAAATAAACGCCAAAGCTAGACGCGTCGGCTCGGCACACCCGACACCCTGCGTGCTGCCGCACCATGGCATGTCTGGCAGGGCTGCCTCTGGCACCGGCGAGGGCAGTGCTTGGTCGCGTGGGGTTGAATTGGGGGACAGGGTGGGGACGGACAGGGATGGGGTGGGGAGCACTGGGGGGACGGCGGAGTGCAACTCGCTGATGCGCTACGTGTGGCTCCGTGCTGCCCCCGCAGGCCGGCGAGTCAGGTGAAAGCGGAGCCGGCGGGTAGCGGTGGGCGCGTGGACACGGGCCCCTCGGCAGGCCCGCGGCCACAGAATCCGGAGTGGGGCGCGGAGGAGTTGAAGGGGCTGGAGGCGGGCATGGCCAAGTGGCCGGCGGCCAAGCACGGGCTGCTGGAGCGCGCAGTGCGCATCGCGGGTAGCCTCCCCGGTAAGAGCGCGCGCGACGTGGCGCTGCGGCTGACGTGGATCGCCAAGGGCGGCGCGGCCGGCAAGCGCCTCAAGAAGGGCGAGCCGGAGAAGGGCGTCAAGGGGGCGCAGCGCCCGCCGCGCGCCGGCTCCATCTTTGCGGTGCAGCCGGGGCCGGTGGCGGGGGGCGCAGGCGGCGCCGCCGGGGGCGCGGAGGGCGCCATGGACGGCGGCCCGGGCGGCACGGTGGCGCAGCTGCTGCAGAACAATTTTGACATCATCACCAACATCCGCAACAACATGCACCAGTTCAAGGTGAACGAGAACACGGAGCTGCTGGTGCGGATGCGCGACAACACGCTGCGCATCCTGGCCAGCATGAAGCAGTCGGAGGGCGTGATGAGCCAGATGCCGGAGCTGCCGGTGAAGATGAACCTGGACCTGGCCAACAGCTTCCTGCCCAAGGTGATGGGGCAGGCGCCCCCGATGGCGCCGCCGCCGCAGCCACAGCAGCACATGGTGATGCAGATGGGGCCCAACGGCCCCATCGCTTTGGGCGGCATGCCGCAGGCCATCTGCGTGTCCGGCATGAGCGGCGACATGAGCATGCCCATGATGCAGATGGCGCCGGGGCAGCTGCAGATGATGCAGATGGCGGGGCCCGGCGGCCCGCATCACATGCGCTTTGTGCATGCGCCGCCGCCCGGGCAGCCGCAGCACTCGGGCCCCATGCTCATGGCGGCGGCGCAGCATCAGCAGCATCAGCAGCAGCAGCAACAGCAGCAGCAGGTGGGCGGCGGCATGCACTAACGCCTAGGCTACGGGAGCGCGCGGCAGCAAGGCGGGGCAGGGGGGCGGGGCGGGCGGGGGGGGCGGGGAGGGGGGGGGGGCGTCATTGTAAAATAGAGAGACGGCGACGCCACTGCCTTTTGCGCTTGCACGGGTTGCGACGCGGCGATAGGAACCACTGCGGATGACAACTTGCCCCGCCTGTCAGAGGTCAAAAGCTGAATAAAAGTACACCGCCGATGTCGCGGATATTACTATGGCAATCAGCATGCAAACCCGGTTTGTAAGGGCTTGTATTCCGGGCGCTTGCCATGGCCGCGCCTTGGGTTTGCCATGTGTTACTGTAGTTGAGCCCCACGCGAATCAGGAAACGTATCTACTCATCTGGAAACATACCGCAATCCACCAGGAACATAGCGCGGAGCATCCGACCCGATCCTGCATAACGACGGTTCAATCTGTTTTAACGCGCAAACCCACTTAATTGTCACGCGTATGTGTGTGCATTGTAGGCACTTGCACCAGCGCTGCGTGAATGTACATCTATAGGATAACCCTCCTCGTTGCGGCTTCACGCCGGCGCGAACACGCGAACTGTTCCCTTTATTATTAGTATGCGCTCTGTCTTATTCATTACTCTTGGACTGGCTCGCGCAGTGCGAGTACCTATTTTCAGCCGAAAGGGGGCGCCTACTCACACCACCACTAGGATTGCGTCCGGATAGACGCGGTATAGCGACTATCATCCTCGCGCAACGTACGGCAGCATGTTGATCCTTGACATCATTATCTTCATCCAGAGGAGGATTGGGCTTACTCTACACCGGCGATCACCGGATGGAAAGTGCGGCCCCATGTGCGGTTGATACGACGATGGAATGCTGTGATGGATGCCGGTGCCCTACACTGCCGGTGCCCTGCTGCCGGGGTCTACATTGTCTGCCAGGTGACAATTGCCGCTTGCCGGCTGGCCGCACTGTGCCCGCAGGGACTCTGGGGTCGGATGGATGCACAACGCAATGGCGTTCCATTGCATTCCAGCCTGTCTGAAAACACACCGTGAGATCGACTATAGCGTTCTCACTGGTTAAGGTGAAATGTGACCATTGGGCGAGGATAGCAAAGCATGGACATTGTTGATCACTATCACCTGGCTCGTTTCCCCGTGAAAAGTCCGAATGGGACCACACGGTGAGTCAGAGAACAGTTCTACCGCTCGTCTCTGCCCTTCTGCGCCCCACCGCCCCCAAAGCCCATTGTCGGCCCAGTGGGATGTCCTCCGTATATGTGTACAGCGCCATTATGTTTCGGCGGCGTAGATGGGGATCATGGTGCAGCAGGCATATCTATAGAGTAGTTCCAGTGTAGGAAAACATCTGGTGAATCATTTCGCCGGCCCCCAAATTATCGGCCGTACTTTGTATCAGAGCTGGGTATATCGTATAGCCAGCTCATCACCACAGCAAGTCGAGCTAGCACAGCAAGTAGAGATTTTGAGGTATCACGCGCGAGCAAACCCTGAGCAAAACTGAGGGTTCAGCTGTTCGCTATGTTGTGCGAGCACTCAATTTTCCTAGCCTGGAACTTAAAAGTAAAGTAAAGTTCGCCCCGGGACATCGGCCGAAGCCGCCCGAGCACTTGACCTCGGGCGCCAACTGCAGTCGTAGGTCTGGCACAGCCATTAGACCGTTGCCTCATTCAAACCCCGAAGGGCTAATGCATTAACCATGTAAACCCGGGACACGCTGGGCCGATCTTGCCCTGAAATGAAAGAGCCGGGAATCGATCCGGGGACCTCCTGAGGAGGAGACCACCGCTCTACCGAGCGGACAGACAACGAGGCCTGTAGCTACTCTATGGATTCCATTCTGTATCCCTCGTAAATACGGTGGGTAATGAAGGCAGGTAGCGAAGGAGGCACCAACCCGTCCTAAAAGCGCTATCCGTGGCGTAAAACCCAGTGCAAGGACTGTACTACACTTGTCCGGTTTCACAAATCGGAGGCGATATGCACATGCATCACACAATGGACTCACCTGCCAGGGTATATGCCACCAACCTGGCAACTGCAAGCCTTACTCGCAGTAGCAACTTGTCAGCTGACCTACGGGGTGATATACAGCTTCACGGTGCTGAGCAGATATATGTATATATATTCAATACGTATATATATATATATATATGTATATATATCTGCACAGCATATATATTTGGAATGTTTCGCACTAGATATAATATATACAATTTAAATATATATATATATTATATGTCGCTGCATAAGCCGGCTAGTCATACCCGTGTCATAGTCATTTGCAATGGCATATGTGATACCATGAAATGGCATAGTCATGTTGCAACACCAGCCATGATAACATCGCATTTTCATGTGCCGGAATGTATAAGGACTGTTTGGCCGCCGCTCGTCGTACTGTCATAATTATAACATGTCTTGTATATATAACTGATATGTGACTGCAATAAGTTAGTCCTGTCCCGAGCGCGGACAAAAAATCCGCGACGAGACTTGTAGTAGACAAAAAGTTGCAGCGACTACTATTTGTGAGGCGCACGCTGACAATAATATTGCAGCACATTTTCCACGTGTATTTCAACAAAACACTTTTTTTTCCTGCGCGATGTGATTTCGATTGGGTCTTTATTTCTAGTATAGAAACTCACGCACTATATAGATGTTGCAACCCTGACGAGGGATCCTATGATGAAGTGTGCATCACATGATGCGCTACAGACAATTCCACGTGTATGTGGCGTGCATGGGGTACCAGCTAGGCGCGCTGTTACATGGACGACATAGAAGTGCAACATACTGGGCAGTGCAAAGCCGCTCTGTGGCAGGTTCATTTGAGCGCATGGCAGGCCAACTTTTGACAGGAATAGGGCCCCTCAAGGAGCGTTCTTCGCTGTTTCTTTCGGCATAGCTGCCAAAATGCTTCGCGACACGTGGTGCAAGCGGGCCCATGGTCACGTAGCGGGCTGCATGTGACATGCTGTTGCGCAACATCCTAATTGGATAGTCACGGCGTTCCCGACCGGCCGATGCCGTGCGTGTCGTGCTAGTAAACGACTACCTCGTATGCTACCGTAAGCACTACAGCACATCGAATTACATCGAAAATAAAAAAATCGGCACGGTAGACCTATAAAGCCTGTAAAATCTTCTAGGATGCCGTTTTCAGATCTGTCGTCCGCGGGTTTCGACGGTCCTCCGGTTTTGATCCTCACATGTACTGCGCAACATACTATTTTTGATTTATTAGTAATTAAAACAAAATCGGGGGGGTTGGGGGGGGGGGGGGGGGGGGGGGGGGGAGGAGGAGTAGGGGTTCCCGGGCCGATTTTACCGGACACAAATGTGCCCCCACTATTTCGACGATCCCTAAGGAGAGGTCTACCGTGACGGATCTTTGATTTTGAAATTTTTGTCCTGGATTTTGATGTAATGGCGTGTACTGCACCAAGTACGAAAAGCGCGATATCGGCGTTTCGGGAACGCCGTGGTTGCTCGCCCTGCAAAAAAGCAGGCGGACTGTCGCAGACACAAAAAAAATAAAAACCTTGCTCCGTTTTATCATGATTTGGAGTTTTCCTGCGTGTTGAAAGCCCGTGAGCAGCCGCAGCGAGTTGCACCGTCGTAGACCCATAATTATACTCCTCCACAAACTCATGAAACCGATGAAAGCTACCCCTTCCCTTTCTGGATTCCCAACAATATCCCACATCACTAAACACGGTGTGGCGCACGCGTTGTTGGCGGTGTGGATATATTATGACGCTGTGGTGCTGGCATGTTTCACGCACAGTTGCACGTACGAATCATGTTCTACAAGTAGGTAGGTCTGATGGATGGGGCTTCGCGCCACGTCGACAACGTCTTGGCTTTGCCCCTTAAGGCATTGGCGACATGTGCCACACCATGTATGCTTTAACTGAGCTTGCCCTAAATTCGGGATATTGCCGAGGGGACGCGCTCACGAGCCCGTGCTGCTTAGTTCACGGTGCAGATGCTGCTGATGAGCATGCGCCCGTCGTAAAAACGAATCAACGCACCTAAGTTTAAAGGTATTGTTTCAACATCTCGCGGTGCATAGGCAACGACTACGCTCATCTTAAGCTTGCATGGAAAACTGTTATTATATTATTTAAATAAAGCAGTTTGAACCCCACAATACGTCTCCAGCTATCTTGGCATAATGGTATCAATGGTATTAATGATAGTATAAAGCCATGATGATGCATCGCAAAGACAACTCTCCAGCACGCCGTATTGGGCATGAAAGGGCGAAGCAAACTCACGCGTGTCTTATTTTTCATTCATATACGCACTCACCCGCGCAACTGGAGTGCCCGCACGTATCAGTGGCACATCAAAGTTAAATGCACCGCAAACTTGTCAACATGTTGCTCCCATGTTTCACCTGCTTGATCTGCGCATTTATTTCACCAGTCATGATGATGTCGTGTTGAATGCCATGATTGCATCTATGGCGTGAGCGATATGTGGATTAAGGCCTAGAAAAGCATTCATGTATATATAGATATACATATATATAGATGTATATATGTATTAGTTAGAGGCCGTAATCTAGACGAAAGATGTTATTATTTCGTCATCTGGCATCCAACTGCGCGACCGACAACCGGAATAATCAACTGCCCAGCTTAGCAGTGGAGGGCTTGCATGATACATAATGTAGAAGTGATCAAAGGCCCATGGCCAATAAGAGTACCATATTATTCTGCTTGCTTGGCATCAGACATGCGCTTCCATATGCAAAGCACTATGTGGAATAGTATATTGAAGAGCTGCGGCGGCGCGCCGCGCCCGCGCCGACCGACTATTATTACCAGTACTAGCTATGTAAACAGGTAGTATGTACAGGCTTCCATATAGGCTTCTATAGCCTGGTACCGTCGCGTCTCATCCCCCCCAGATTGATTACAGAGGTGACACGTCAGCAAACGTACCGGCACGCATTATAACGTACCGTCACGCATGATAACAACGTACTGCTACGTACTTTTACGTACTGTCACTATAACGTACTGAAACCTACAAATCCCCCGCCAAAAGATTCTGGACATGCCTCGACATATTCATATTTTCGTAACTCGTCCTGCCGGCATTTTTTTTCAATCGGCCGAATCACGTGCCAACGAATTGAATATCTAAGTATCATTAATATAAAATCAATTGGAAAGAATATGCTGTCCGGCAGGTGCCGATGTCCCGTGCATATTCTTATCATAGTCGCTATATAGTACCGCGCAATAACGACCATGTTAGCAGTCGCAACATGATAGCAAGTAATTTAACTTTTTGGTTACAGGCAGAGCGTCAAGAGCATGCACGGTAATAGCAAGTATCGTTATGGGGTATTATCAGAGCCTCGTTGGGGTGGGTAAAAACTCCCCTGGGGTGACCACTGCACCGATGATGCGGGAATTGGATATTGCGCCAAGAGGCTACGGCCGCTGCGGCACGGGCTCGGGCGTTCCTTAAAGCATCCGACTTGAATACATGTATAACCCATTTAGTAGATCAGCCAAGTCGGGCGCGCCCTAACACGTGGACGTCAGGGACTGTGCGGTGGTTAGATCGACTACCTAGGGCGAACGTAGGGCTAGCTGAGGGGGCGCACCTTCCACTTGAGTGGAGGTCACTAGCCGCGCGCGATGCCGCTAAACCAGTAAAGGCATCGGTGTGGGCGCGTTACGAATCGTCGGCATCGTTAGCACGCAATAACACCTGGGGTATAAGATGTCCAGGCATCTTATGCGTCAAACCCGTTGCCACAGTACGGTGTGGGTGTCCCCGCGGGGGTTGCACATTATGATACAATTACGCACCCGAGTATTTCCCACTGCCCGCCGATTGGCCCGGATTCATATTTGGGGCTTGCCCCAACTCGCATTACTCGAATGGGCCGACGCCCAAACGGGTAGATAGGGCGGACCTTTCGTGGTCAGTGCCGGGTATTTTGATGGCAGTGTTTTAGACGGTGATCCAACAGTGTTGGAAATTCCGTCACTTGCCTCCAATTAGTCTTGTAGAATGCTTCGGCAATTTGCTTGATGACTGTAACGGAGCGTCGCCTACCCAGGGCTTCCGTACCTGGATTGCTGCCTAAACGGCCGTCGTAAGACGTTGCAAGGGTTTCACTGGTGCCAGTCCTGCCCTGGGGCCGAAAAAAAAGTATCAGAGCGACTACGGGCACCGCGCCGGGTCGCGCTGATGCTTGATGACGCCTCGATGAGCAACGAAGCTGCGTTAGTATAAGAACCGGTACGCGCCGGCGTACACTTGGGTGGAACAACGGATATTCACCCGGACACCGCCGGTGTCTACGGCGAAACCTCAATCATCCCTGAGTAGTAGCTCAAGTAACCTCGTACATACGGAGAAACGACACGCGATCGCGATGTATACATGGCATGTGCGCCCACACGACGGACGAAATTAACCGGCGGCAGATGGTCCCTCTTCTGATATTAACACCTCGTCATATGCGGCGCGTACACACCGGCATGCCATGCTTTCACCTGCGAGGCGGTAGTTCTCGTTGCGCTACGGCAATATACCAGTCATGCGCACCCGTAGAGATCGGCACGCGGATCGGAGAAGTACGCCGAACTACCTTTATTACTGGCAGTGGAGCACGTTGTTGATGACGCCGCGATCTGCGCAACTGCGTACACGCCGGCGTACACCTAGCTGGACCAACGGGTGTTAATCCGGGCGCAGTTGTCTACGGCGTAACCTAAATTATCTTTGAGGAGCAGCCGAAGTGGCGATTAGCCTCGTACCGTCGCGCCACGCACGATCGCGATGCGTACATGTACGCTCACACGGACGATGTTAACCAACAGTAGGTTCCTCAGTTGATGACGCCCCGTTGTACGTTGTGCGTGCACGCCGGCGTGCCGTACATAATGGCATGTGATGAGGCGTTAGTTCTCGTTGCGCTTCGGCAATGTATATGTGATAGGCACCCGTAGAGATCGACACGGGGGTCAGAGAAGCACGTCAGACTAGCTTACCGGCAGCGGATGACGCAGGCTGCTGATGACGCTGCGTACGACGTAACTCCGCGCATCGAGCGCAACTGCGTACACGCCGTCGTACACCTAACTGGACCCGCGGATGTTCGTATTTCTGGCGCCGTTGTCTACGACGTAACATACAATCTCTGAGGGGCGGCCGAAGTATCCTCGTACCGTCGCGCCACGCACGCAATCGCGATGCCTTCGGCCGTAGTACGCTCGCTCGGACGCAGTTTACCGGCAGAGGGTATCCCATCTGATCGCACACGATCGTACGCTGCGCGTACACGCCGGCGTGCCTAGTAGATGACTTGGCAAGGAGCTAGTTGTCGTTGCGCTCCATCTATCGGTCGGCCATACCCACCCAACGAGATCAGCATGAAGGGTCGGAGAAGTACGTCGAACTAGCTTGCCGGCGATGTTTCAGCTGCGATGGGCGCGACTGCGTACATGCCGGCGTACACCTCGTTGAACCTGCGGGCGTTTGTATTTCGGATGTTTGTCTACGGCAGAACCTAAATCTTTGCTGAAGGGCAGCATATGAAGTAACCTCGTACTAATACCGTCGCGCCTCGCACAAAATAACCGTGATGTGTACGACCGTACTGGTACGCTCTCTCGGACGAAGTGTACCATGCGCTAATTGCCTCATACAGCCGCGACACGCACGATCGCGATGCGTATTATGCGCACTCGGACGAAGGTCACTGGCAGATGGTCCCTCTGAAGATGACGCCCCGTCGTACGCGGCGCCACGTAATACACGCCGGTTTGCCTTGCATGACTTGCGATGTGCTAGTTATTGTTGCACCCCACCTATGTGTCGGTCTTATGCACCCGCGAATATCGACACTTGGGTCGGAGAAGTATCTAGAACTAGCTTACCGGCAGCGGATCATCTTGCTAATGACGCTGCGATGAGCGCAACTGCGTACACGCCGGCGTACACCTAGATGGACAAGTGGTGGTTAAACCGGCCGCCGTTGTTCACGGCGTAACCTTTATCGTTGAGGGCAGCTGAAGTAACCTTGTCACGGGCCACGCACGATCGCGATGCGTACGCTTATTCGGACGAAGTTACCGGGAAGGTGGTCTCTCAGCTGATAACTACTCACCGTTATACGTGATGGTGCTAACACAATGGAGTATTGTGTTGTTGAACCTGCAAAAACGCTAGCTCTCGAGGTGCTCCACCTATAGGTCGGTCATACGCACCCGGCGAGATCGGCATATGAGGGGCGGTCGGAGCAGTACCTCGAGCTTACGGGCAGCGTTTCAGCTGCCGATAATGTTGCAATGAACGTCACTAAGGTGGCGCAATATTGCTCGCGGAAGACTTGACATATTGTCGCATGGGTAGTCCTGCCCGAGGCTGACTATGGATTATACGGTGAGGGGGCGAGGTGTCCGTCATCGCAACGCGGGCGGCCAAGTGGGCTGCGCCAGTCTACGATCTGGCACTGGCCACGAGGGTGGGTGTCGCGCGGGCAGTTGGCCACGGTCGTCGGTAAGATGCAATGGTGCTCCGCCGTTTTACCTCGGCTCGAGCATGTCTACTTGATGGAGTTCTACGCATCGCGTGACTTACTCCTCAGTGGCATGTTGACGAGCCCGACTTTACCGCTGACTGGGACATGTCGCGTCCGCGACCCGGCCATCGCGCTGAGCTGCGCTGGTGATTGGACATGTTAGTTACAGCGCGAGTGCGCGGTGCCATTTGATCGAGGGGTGCACCCTAGGGACGTGGTACTCGCGCGGCAGTTTCTTTTGCGCAATATATGACGGGCCGAGTACGCACTGGGAAAAGTCGATTTTACGTTTGTTGCAGGACGATGCGGATTCATTGGCAGCGTTGCAAGAAGTACGAGTGACACAAACCGGGTATACCAAGGGTGCTGCAACCATCCCAACACAATTATTTCGAGAATTATAATTACGTCGGACGCACCGTGATGTTTCGCGGGCGGCGCCTGGTGGCGCAATTCACGGATGCATTATGGCTTTACGCAATACATCAACAACTGCTAACTCGTACGAATCTCGGCGGGTCATCAAAAATGCGTGAATTGTACACGGTTCCGGATACGTTACACCGGTATGGGCCGCGGTTACGCGATAAACACATTTTGTTCCGACTGGACAATGCAAGGGCCGTAGGCGATGTTCACAAGGGCGATCCAACGTACCTCCACATCAACAACAAGTTGTTGCTCGCGTATCACAAAATGTGCTCGACGTACAATCTGCACGTAATGGCACAACATTTCCGGGCAAAAACACCAGTTTGGCGGACGGCTTGTCCCGTTTAGAGGTAGGGGCGGATGGACGATCAAGATTGGCAGTTGCTGTAGGCCTCTTCCAGCGCCTCCTCATCGAGGTCGGACTTTTCGACGTGCCCGGATGCGTGCGCCGACCCTCTCGTCCATAACGCTTACTGCATTTTGTGGTCAGCAGTCGACTACTGCCTTCGAAATTAGTGACGCGGAACATGCATGTTTACTGCAACCCGCCGTTTGTGCTGATCAAAGAAATAATTCTCGAACTTTTTGGGGCAGTTTCATGCGCCCCCCACCACTGACGACGCAAACCACGTTCGTACTACTGACGTGGTTCTATGCACCATGGTGGAAATTGCGTTAGCCGGGGCCCACGTCGTGGGTTATTTTCGGCAGGGCAAGACTATATACATGTATGCATGCATACCGGATATTGCAGCATACATATCGGTATCCCGCGTCTGACTACTACTGTACACAGGGCAAAATATCTTGATCAGGCAGGCTCGCTCTTCGACGACCTACAGGCTATATAGCGCTACAATCTTTATTGTATAGTCGCTAGAAAATATTAGTATTAACGATTAGATTTAGCGACTAACATTAATTTTAAATCCTTATTTGTAGCTAGTAGTGACTAAATTTCAGCTGCTGCGATACAACAGTAGACGCGATTCTTAACGTATGGCCGGACTATGCGGCGGGGGGGGGGGGGGGGCTCGCTCCGCAGGCCTCTGCGCGCCTGCGCGCCACTGTCAGCACATCAACGCCCGGCCGTGTCAAGCAACCGACACTCCTGACATTCCGCCGCAGGCAGCAAAAGACGACGCGATTCCACCAGCATCGACAGCATCAGTGCATCAGTTATTCAGGCGAACCAGGAGGCTCCTGAAAGGCAAAAAGCGGGCTTCTGCACTCCAGCGACGGGGGTGTTGCGGTACCTCTGCAGCATATCGTCCCGCTCTCACCTGCCCCGAGATGGCAGCGCCCAACGTGCGCGCTGCGGTGCTGGTGGCGCTACTCCTAGTGACAACGCTGGTGGCCGCCGCCGCGGCGCCGCTGTCGGTTCGACTGACGACTGGCTCAACAGAGCAGTCGATATTGGTGCGGCCTTCGCGCGCGCACGCACCCAGCAAGGTCAAGGTGGCCTTCTACACCGAGTCGCTGTGCCCGGACTGCCGGAACTTCACGCTGGGTGCCCTCGCGACCGCCTTCGACGACGGCGTGGCGGATATAATGGACGTCGAGCTTGTGCCGTTCGGCAATGCGCGGCGCGAGCCGGTGAGTGCGGGGAGCGGAAGGGTGCTTAGGAGTAGACACGTTTACCCTGCCTGCGAGTGCTGCGCGTACCCCCTGCGACACCGCCGCTTCCGCCCATCGGCGTCACGCGCTCAAGCAACTCAGCGACTTGTGCTGGACAATATACATCTGCCCCCCCCCCCCCCCCCCCCCCCTTCCCCCCCCCCCCCCCTCTTCACGCGCGCCCCCGCTCATGACCTGCTTCTGAGAGCAGCTGGTGTGCGTCGTTATGACCAGGACACCGGCGAGCTGATCTGCCAGCACGGCCCACTGGAGTGCACCTTCAACAAGGCAAGAGTGGACAGACATATCACTTTGGTGTTGTGTAATGTTGGACAAAATATCACCAGCAGCACTATATTAAAAATGCTTCCTTTTCATACCGCAGCGGTCCCTTGTCCAGTATTGATGTGGTGGCTGGAGAAAACCAAAGTCCAATACCCGCGCCCCTTTTACCACGGGGATCATGCGCACCTGATATGGCCAATGCTGACCGCCCCTCGTTCGCATTGCCACCGCTTTTGCCAAGCGCAGGTGTTTGGGTGTGCCACCCACCTGTACCCTGCGCAAGCGCAGTGGTTCCCGTTCTTGCGCTGCATGGAGCAGGCGAAGCCGCTGATGATGAGGGCCGCGCTCGCCGAGTGTGCCATGCAGGCGTCCATGAGCGCCGGTGACATCAATGGCTGCGTGGAGGGGTCGCTTGGCGAGCAGCTAGAGGCCTCCTTTGAGAAGGCGACGGATGCACTAGTGCCTGCTCACACGTTCGTCCCTTGGGTGACTGTCAACGGCGTAGCGCTCCGGGAGGACGTGGACAACCTGGAGCAGTACGTGTGCGCAGCATACACCGGCGACCGACCCGCAGCATGCTTTGGCAGCAAGGTGGCACATGCGCCCGCCGCCCTTGCAGGCTGCCCTGCGTCCAAGGCATCGCACTCATAGCAACTGGGCTGCACTGGGTGAGCAGTGGCATCTGTCTCGACACCCCTTGCTATGCGACTGGGCTTTAACCTGCAGCTCCCTGCACTCACGGCATGCTGCAGTGCTGCATGGCGTCAATCGCCAGGACTGCCGGACTGCCCATGCTGCTTCCTAGCACACTTCAATGTGCCGCTGTTCTGCTGAACCCGTAATAAATCAGCCCGGGATCAGTCATTCACACACTGAGGTGCAAATCCCGCAGTTCTGGGCCACTGATCTCCAAAGGATAAAGTCCACATGCGCCAGGCCATTCTTGCTGCTGCAAGTATCTCATTATGGATTGGGTATCGTGACACCCATCATGTCATGTACGCCCATCTCGTACATGTTTGCGAGTGTGTATGTGTGTGTTTCTGGGATGTATACCGTATTGGTGTGCTCCAATTCTAAGTGTGATGCGCCGTCCCTATTGTGTGGCAGCCAGGGCAGTGGTAGCGGGCTGGCGGTGTGAGATGCGAGGTGCACGCTGAAACCACAATCTGCGGGTCATGGGCCGGCAATGCGCGCGGTGGAGCAGTATTATCACTATGAAAGTGTGAAGCAAGGAAGGTGATGTCATGAAGTACGCGCCCAGCCCCTGCTGGCAGGTTTTAGAAGGGGTAACGAAAGGTTATTGCCGGGCCCCTACCTTGTTGGGCTGCTGACTACCAACACCCCTGTGCGCTACAGGTTCAAAATAAGTGTAATGCACCTAATCGTTGCTACATGTGCTATCATCATATCACCCTGTTGTAACCATGAATATGTTAAAATTGCATGGCTATTGTTTGGTTGTGTGTGTCTTGTTGCTATCCGCCGTATTATAGCGCAAGGCAGAGGAGGACATTGATGTTGTGACGCACAGCTGCACCGAGATGATGGGCTCTTAAGAATCATCCAACCTATAAGAGTCATCCAATCCAAGACATGCACGTAATTCAAGCACCATACTTGCCCTTGTATGCATATTGTGTGGGTGATTCTGAGCGTGCATCATTTTGTTCCCGCCTCTCAATCTGCTAGTACGTAACCATAGCGTCAAGTATATAGTACGTGCAGCGATAGGCTAGTAGTACGTAGCACTCATTATGGTGGTAATAATCTCTTCATCGCAATACTGCTGTTGTTGTTAGAGAGAGGAACCTTACATTGAGATGTAGGTGGTAGAGGGCACCACCGCGCCTCAGTTGGGCAAACAACTAAAGCCCTTTGTTGCTGACAATGTATTCAACCGTAACTGATGGGTTTATACGATGGTAGTTGAGCAGACTCTCTACTCAGTAGTCACTACTACGGTACCCTGATACGACTTGCCTGTCTGCTGCTCATCGTCCGGGTACATGTACGAGTACGCCAAGGTGGGCGCGCGAATACCTATAATACATACTCGCTCGCGATATATGAT